>BGPR01000007.1:1290532-1311051 GCA_013235015.1 Araneus ventricosus | reverse complement strand
GGGGGTCATATATCAGAAATGCATTTTTAAACCACGGTTGTTGTTTTCACTCTTTTTATCTCTACGTAGAGCCGCCATTTTTTGCGCTAAAAATACCATCCCAACCCCATTTTAAGTTTTTTACTGTGAGGATCATGTTTCTGTGAAAAAAGTAGGTGTTGCCTTTGAAAATTTCTAAATTTTGTCACTGTAACCGAAATTGTGAGAGCTGGATTATTGTATTGCACATCATTCTTGAGCGCATACCGTATAATACCTCATTTAAAATTTTATTCCGCTCCCTATAACGGTAGTCTCGCTAGAGGGTCATATATCGGCAAAGATTTTTCATAATCACTCTGTACGTTCAAAGAGCATTATGATATTACGTAATGAAACATGAAAAATTATGCAGTTGTAATAATTTCATATTTCATAACTATCAAACAACCGTAAAAAAGCGACTTTTTCTTCAATACAATCTGATTTATCATTTAAGGTCTTTGAATAGAAATATCGTTAAGAATTCCAATCACAAAATAATTCATATAAAATCTTGTACAATGAAGTACTAAAATTTCTACTTCGCACGATTTAGATCATTTTACCACAAAATCGCAAAATTTTCATATGAATTTATTTTCAATGATTACCGATTAATTTAAAAGCGTGCAATTTTGGAGAAATTAACATACAGAGTTATGTTTATTTTCAGCTGTTAGTTTTCAAATTTTCTTTATTATCTTCAAAAAGAGAAAGATTTCCATCTGCTTCCTCATTTTATACTAATAATAAAGCATAATAATTTAATATTACTCTCCATTAACTTCGTAATAAAAGTTTTTGTGGATTCAACAGATAGCTATTATAGCTTAATCATGAACTTATGATACATCATTACCTGTCGCGTAAAATTGTTATGCTGGTTCCATTTCTATTGGTTGCATTGCCAACAATCACAGGAGATTTTATAAGTAAATGAGAATAAATATATCCGCACGTGCATACTTTTAAATTTTAACTACAAAAATTTATGTTTGTTTTTTATTCAATTATTTAAATTCAAATTGCTTTGAATTTCTCGATTTCTCAAAAAATTATTTATTTTGTTTAGATAAAATTTGACTATGCTCAAACTATTGAAATCTATAAAATAGGGTTAGAAAAATTTTAGAAGGCAACAAGAATGTAGTATAAAAATCGTAAATTTTTCTTCTATCTTCATGAATAATAAAGGACGATGACAATTAAGACGAGTTTGTTATGTGTTCGGATTTTAATTTTGTTTTTATGAAAGGGAAAGAGGTCTAAAAATTTCTATTAGGGTATTATTTGGTAAGTATACATGCTATTAAAGGCTAAGCAAATAAAATTGCACGTTTCTTTTCAAAGCGACTTAAAATTTACAAGTACAAATTCTAATAACTTTGAAATGGAGTTTTGCCCTTTTAAAATTTTCGGATGTAGGAATGCCAGCCATCTCGAGTTTATGACTTCACTACTGATTCAAAATGAGATCACATAATAAGGCAAAGGAAATCTATCATGTATAGCTAACAAGATTTCAGATCAGAAGCAGTATTTCGCAACGACGCTGAAAACCTGATACGATGAGGAAACAACATACTGAATGATGTCTCAAATTTCCAAAGTGGCGGAAGCGACGAATGTTTTCTCAGAATGTTAAGGATTCCATGTTTTTTCATCCCCAAAATCACTAAATATTAACCTATCAAAGGGTACTTCTTATGGCTTCAACTTTCTGAACTCTAATATTCGTTTGTTATGTCATTTTATACGACTTTCTCAGTATAGGAGTTTATCATAATGCAGTATTTTAATTGGCCACATTTTTAAAAGATTTATATTCATTATTTTCAAAATGCAAATGTTTTAGTAAATATTTAATTGAAAATTAAACGTCTAAACAGATAGCATTTTCATCTGTTGAAAACCGAAAAAATTGTGTTAATTACTATTATCTTTTAAAGTAAATATTATTTATTTCTCAAATTTACCACTAAATTTAAAATTGCAATTAAATACATAATTAACTCGACGAATGTAATTTACACAAAACCACAAAACTCTTTGTGTCAAGTAAACAAATAAATTGGTTACTTGGTAAAAGCTTTTTATAAAGCTACTAAGTTTTTATACTACAAGTATAATAGAGTAATTCAAATCATTGCATACATTACACAGTTTGCAATATTTTATTTGAAGAATGTTTGCTAGATTTTAAATCCTCAAGACGTGAAAAGTAATAAAATAATTAAAATTTGCAATAAAAAGTGTATGTAATCGCATGAGGCTGAAACATAGTAAACTATAATCCCGAAGATTATCTTATTTTTAAAGATGCATTATGAAATTATCCTACAGACAAGAGAGTGATGCCATTTTATCTTCATATCAAGAATAAAACAACACAAACCTTTATAGCTATTTGAATTTTAAATAAGATAACTATACCCTATGGAATGAACAAGATTATTGTATCGCTTTGAACTTTGTTAAATATTCAATTTCTGTTCCTCTTTTTAGTCATATAATTAACTTAGGTATAAATGCGATTAAAACACGGGAAGTATTAGTTCCTTAATTTTTACTTTATAAAGTAAGGGAATATCAATGTAATTGAGTTCATATTAATTACTGTTTACAACAAATTTCTCTTAGAATCAAATCTAATGCACTATAAACTAAATAATACACTAAGGCATGCAAATAACGAAACATTCAAGTGAATAAAATTCCAACAAAAGATGTAATTCTATTTATGTTATCTTCTACCAGCGCTCGCAAATTTCTTAAGGAACTGAAAAGTATAATAATTACTTCTAAGCAGGATTAGTAATTCCACTGTGAATTATCCAAATATTTGTATTAGCCGGATAAGTTGCAGAAGCACAAACAAAGTATTCTTTCAATCTCAATTTAATCTAAAATTGAATTAGAACCTGCTCGTGTTGCGTTCAATATATTCATTGAATTTATCGAGACTATTTAATTCCCACTGATCCCTTTGCTATTATTTTCTTCGGAAACGAGAAATTATCTTTGTATCGACAACAGTTTTGTAGTTTCAACATCAATATTAAGCAAAATAATTAGTAGAAATAATATGGTGTTTGCAAAAAGTTACGCATATTAAACATGACCAGTGAAAACAGTATTAATTCAAAATAACCTTTACAGCAAAACTGTATGAGAAACTGCCTATAATGTTTGCGGTATTTTGAATTTAGTTGAGCTTTAGGACTTTACGGCACAAAAGCGCGATATGACAATTTTAGGCTTAAGCAAATTATAATAAGATGTGCAGAAAGGAGAAAAATAAAGAAAAGAAAAGCATCGTTTGGCTAACAAGGGGGCGCTACTGCACAATTTACTACAGACAGTAAACCCTATAGAAAAAAGAGAGATTCCTGGGTACCTCGGAATTAGGACACCTTTATTCACCTAAAGCAGATGAACCCTGAAGGCGTTGGTAGAATATGCATTCAATTTATGGTTAATACTTGATTCCAGTTGATCCGTTTAGTACAGCATTTTCCTCGTAATCAAGAATAATTGTTTTTTATTACGCAATTAAAAAACAGTTTTGTAGTTATAACCTCGATTTTCTATATTTTAAGACATGTTTTGCTTGATGCAAAATGTTAGCAATTCGTTTCTTAGTTAGACTAACTCCTCTTTCAAAATTTATGCGAGAACGGGACAAACCTCGTAATATAAATTGCGTTCAGATGACGAGGGCAACATGTAAATTGGTACCCTCTCCAACAACCGCGCCAAATCAATATGAAGATAACTTTTTCAATGGAATCGAGTCTCGAACCTACGATCCTTCAAACCGGAAGCAGATCGCCGAAGTCATTAAAAGAAATTCAAAATGCCCTTTATCCTAAAGCTGAATTAGAAATTTTCCGTAATATCTGCCGCGCGTACATTAATTTTGTTGATATTACCTACTTAATTCCCATTAATATCCTTGGCGTCAGAATCGACGCCTAATCTTTACTTTTGTATTATTCAACCAAACATTAATTTTGCAGCTAGAGTGACGCTAGAACATCAATTTTGTGCAAGCGAATAAGCAGAAGACATATATATTCTTTAAACACCTTTCAGTTATACAACAAAGGTGAATCTTTTAAGAAGAAAAGAGGGAACTATTTTTGAATTCCAAAATATTTCTACTCCAGTGTGTATAATGTGGTCCTTAATATTTGCTAGACACGTCAAGGGTTCACATTACGTGAGGCTCGGTAAATTTATTTCGCATGCAAAATGAATACGCATTTTAAGTGGCGAAGCTGCATAATTTTATGCATTTGCTCCTCATTGCATGAATTTTTTACTTAATTGTTTTTACCCTGTATTTTCTCTTAATATCTGCTGTGCGCGCATTTAAATAGACGCATTTGAAGCTTGTAAAACTGTCCCAACCTCATTACGTGCACAGAAAGTACTATCAATCATATTCCGTATTTTCCCTCATTACAGTGACGCTGAACAATTCTATTACAGTGCCTGTTTAGCTTATTCTTTAAAACAAAGAATTTATTAAGCTGCCTATAGGGATTCCTAATAAGGTGTCGTATATTCAAAACTTTTTTATTCTGCGCATTTATCCGGGGTTTGGAAAGTACTGAAGATTTATTTTCGTGCTTTATAAATAAAGAAAGCTTATATAAAAATATAAATAATATTAAAATAAAAATATATTAAAGCGTGCTTATAGAAAATATTATTAATAGAAATAAATATTAATATATAAATAGAAATAAGTATTTTTTTCAATAATCACCTAATGACAGATGAACGAAGATATTGTAAGATTTGCTTAGTAAATAATTTTGTTTTCATACCCGTACTGTTTTGTTTTACGCATATTCGTCGAAAATGCACAGAAATAATGAAGTAGTTAAAAACGAAGTAAGAAAAAAGTAATGATGACTTCAGAATGAAGGTTATCGCGCTTTGTGAAAAATAACAGTTGCGATTAAAGATTGCCCTTCGGAAATCTGTAATTTTTCATTTTAATGTTGTTTTAATTCAGTGCCACTTTAGAGAAATCTATTCTATTGAAAGCTATTTCGCTTTAATGATAGTTTGAATATTGATAGTTAGAACACTTACCAAACTAACAGCGATATAAAGGTTAAAAGGAATTAACAGCTACAATGAATAATTCATCAAAATGTTTTAAGTATCAGAAAAATTTGTTTAATGCTATCTAATTTAGAGACAAACGATCTTTTAATTCGATTCGAACAGAAAGAAGCAGTCAAAAACAATGCTTTCTTTGTTATTCTCTGAAAAGTTTGTCACTGGAAGGGGTAAATAATTAATTTTGGGAATATCCTTCATTTGTTCTGGATATGAATGTGAAAATACACGTATCATTGCATCAATATATCCTTAATGAAATGCGTATCACTGGAATGAAGTTATATAATGCTCACGTGATATAATTGAAATGCTCTGCGTTAATTTAATTTTGGAGTACTGTGCGCATTCTATGGGAAGAAAAAGGATGTGACGTCACAGCGCAGCGTAAGATAAAGTGCATTTAGATTTAACCCTCTGACTGCTTATCCCGCGATTTCCGCTGGTAGGAAGCAAGTGTGGTTTCTGCTGCATCCTGCGATTTTCGCAAGCTGATCTGTTCGCTAAGTAAAATTAAAGTATTGAATCATATTAAACTAATAAAGCTTTGCGTATAAATAATATTTCGCTTTGTTCAACGGTATTTGAACATGTTTGCAAACATTGCATCTAAATAGCGATCTAAAATAATTACGCAGTCAGAGGATAAAGATGACGCGTATTGACGTTTGCTAAGAAACTGTGAAATCACGTGAATTGTCTCCATTGTTCACGCGCTTAAAAGAAGAAACAGGGAAGAACATTCGATGATAATTGCAATTTCCTGATAAAGTTTTTGATAATTTTTGTGTCCTTTTCTGTGAAATGCAATTACGCAATTTATCATTTAATAATAAAGATGAAATAAAAGATATTCCTCATGGGAACATAAAGCAAACGCGTGCTCTAAGGACTATTTTAAAGACCAGATATTTCAGTATCATGAACAAAATAGGATAGGAAACTCGAATAATCCCGTCTCATAAATGCTGTCAAGATTAGACCACGGACAACAAATATATTTCTTTGATTAGGCTAGTTTATTTAACAACTGTTGTTAATAAAAGCAGCTTACAGCCTTCTATACTTCATTAACTTTTTCTCTAATGTGCGCAAAACCGCCTGTTCAAACCCTCAGTACGTCGTAGCGCCTGCAATTTGGACTTAACCGTTTCAAAGGCCGGCACGTAAGCGGCAATTAAGGCTGTGTGCACAATTTTCTAAAGAAAATGACGCTTTGTTTTAAAGTTTAAAGAATTATAGTGACCCTCTCGACCCTTGGAGGTCAAACTGTTTTCCGTTTTCAGGCTTTTCGTAATGATGCGACTAATGGAAGAAAGCTCAGGCTCTCATTCCTTTTCTCAAATTAGCCACGCTCGCTAGGCACGGCCGGCACTTAAATGCACTTCGTCTTTTAGGTCGCCATTATCTTTTAATTGAGCGACTCTTTTAAAAGTAAAGCAAAAGGGAGGGGATGGAAACTGTTTTAAAAGTGACTCCCACTTCATATCGTCATATCAGTCATGTCAAGTTATCGCTGCAATGTTCCCTTCCCTGACCCTTTCCTCTGCTGGCTGAGATTGAAAGGTTTATGTTAACACTGCAAGGGAAAGAGCCTTCTTCCAGGATTTTGACGAGTCTTAATAGAGTTACTTGGTGTCATCTTAAAGACGATGAACTTTCATGAGATGCTGGAAGAAAGAATGTAACGGGTTTGATATGTTTATGAAATTCATTCTTCGTTACACTGTACCTAGAAATTTTGAGATCCAACAAAAATATTATAATGAAAATATCTTATTCAAAATGCAATTTATTTTGATAGGTTTCCTTGGGGACAAATTTCTAACTTCTTTACTTTTCTCATTTTCATTTGCTACAAGTACTAAATATACTATTTTAGGTTATAGTGATATAATACTTCCGAAATATTCATATTCCAAACGTATTGCTGCGTAGATAGGACAGTTTTGATATGTTTATGATATTTATTTGTCGTTAAACGGCGTCTATAGTTTTAACGAACATTTGTGAGCCTCCCAAAAATATTGTAATACTGACAATTCGTAAACAAAATTATAGTCCAGTCCGAAATTGGTCAACTTTTTAACGGAATGTCTTGGAGAGAGTTCACATTACCCTTTAATGTTACATAAATTTTTGACCTGTTATGTTTTTATGATATATTTAAAAGGTTCCCGGTTATATTCAAGAAATTAGGTATTTCATTGGAAATCAATTCCCCACTACAAAAACGTAAATTGTCTGCAATATATATTTCATGATAAATGATTAAAAATGAAAAAAAGTCGAAATATAAACAAAGTAGGAGATATGAAACTTTTAGAGTATTTTCGTAGTTTTATTTGCAGTATTTAAAACTAAGATAGGGGACCGTTATTCCAGCAAAGTAGGTCTTAATATAGTTTATTAAACATAAAACTTTTTATTATATTTCAAATTTTTGTACAGAAATAGTAACTATTCGTTGTTAAAATATACTGAAATGAATCTAAGAATTAAATTAGTAGTATCATTTTTGCGTGAATCTTAACTGCAGATTGTGGTTGGTAAAAATTCGGAAAATAGTATGTAAAATATCCCTTTTCGTACTGCGCTATAAAATGATGAGATATGATAAAGTTCAGACAACACACCGGCCTAAGAAATAAAGCCTAGTTAATCCAACAACACAAAAGGAAAAATCTTTACGATTACCGCTTGCGATACTATACTTTAGTTTACTATAACCCACAGTTTAATAAATATAACCATTCTATAATTTGCTGATGCCATTAGATATTAATGAATCTTTTTTACTTTACCCTAAAGTTTAATTTGAAATAAAGCTGCTTTGAAACTCAAAACTCTCAAGGTAACTGTATTTGAAGTTACGGATTTATATCAAAATAAAATTCTATTGACAGTTTGAGAGTTATAGTAAAAGATCATTGTATCTCATAAATTACTTATCGAATTCCGAATGCTGTTCGTAGTAATTGCATTTCTTATAATTTTCAAACATTTATTTCTCTTAGGCATTTCCTCTGAACAAATATTGAAAATGCTGACTATGTGGAAAAGATCATTAGTAAGCGGTCACCTCTACTTCAAGAGATTCGTGGAAATATTGCCTTCATGTACGAGTTTTTCAAAACAACAGATTAACATTCGCATTGTGCGTCGAGCGAAACTAGATATATCTCATCGTATCCAATCTTACTACAGTTCAGCGAACTTTTCCAAGTCGCACAATGAGTTTATCAGTTTTTTTGAATTACGCCTTCTAAGATCTCAAAACATCATAACTTCCATTTGATCAGCCATTATTCATTTTTACCTGCTATAACGCAGAATATCTCTAGCTTGGTTATAATTGGAAATTAAATTCAAAACGTGAATATCTTTGTGAAATGCTGGTAATTTTTTGCTATCATAACCAACCTTAAGTGTATGGCTCTTATGTGATTAAATCATTATTAACAGTGGGAATAGCAATTCTAAACATTTTACACAAGAATGTTTCGGCCGGCAATTTTACTATTTACCCATCTACCTTCTAACTATTCTAGCATACGGTAATAAAACTGAAACCTGAATTTTTTTCAGCCCGTAAAAGTATTTTTAGAAGTTCAATGCACTAAAACCACTTGGCTATCCAAAGAAAGGAAGTAGAAATTTTGAGCTGTCTCCTGGAAAAACGTGGATTTCGAAAGGATCGATACCCAATAAATTTATAATAAATGTTCGGTGTTTTCTCAGCGAAACAAGTACTTTATTCCAGTTTCATATTCCCTTCTTAAAAATGGATGCAACTGGCAAAGTAACAAAGGCAACAGATATGGAAGCTTCCAGAAAATAAACTGCTGAATAAAATAGAAGCGATACGTTTCAACAAGATCACTTCGACCTTACACACTATCTTTTTATTTTTGCAATAGAAGGGGAACTGCATTCATTGGGTTTCATCTTAGATTGCTTGCATGATATTATTACAATGTAAAAGGAAAGGGCATTTTTGAATGCTACAGCAACTCGCATAATTCACCAATTTGAAATTCGATTCTTAATTTCAATAATTTAGGTTTCGAGTAAATTTCGCGAGTTAAATTTAGCATAAGGTACGAAGTTGCATAACACATTTTGTTCTGTTCGTAAACAATAATCGTGAAACAATATTCGTAAACAATAATCTGCGAAATTCGAATTACAAATTAATGATGCCTTATTTCGGATCAAAAGAAAAGAATAGAAAGAAAGAAAGAATTATTTTAGAATACATTAAATATATTCATGAGCAGTTTAACTTCGTAGTTTTTGAAGTTAAGTAATTAATAAAGAATACACTTTTAGAATTAAACGATTATGAACTTACCATATTTATTATTATAATTTTTTCTTTAAATTTTCATCCTCAAGTTTCAAATGAAATATTTTGATAGAAAGTATGTGTTTCATGTTTATAATTATATAATGCAATTGGCAATCAGATATTATATTAAAATAAATGCAGTTTTTGTATTTATATTGCTAAAATTTTATTCCGTACAAGAATTTACTAGAAAAAATTAATTAAGTACTTCTGTGATTATGATTTTAGTAATTTTTCTAGTGATAGGACATAAAAACCATTGAGCTTTCATTGCCATCTAAAGAGGAAATGGAAAAATATTCCAGCTTGCTAAAATATTACGCAAGGAAAAATAGGAAAATTTATATGATTAGATAGAAAAGAATGTGTACTTATAAATAAAGAGTTTCTCTTCTTTTTCCACTCGAAAAGGAAAAGTTAAAAATTCGTCGCTCAGTTTTTCACATATATTATTTAGAAAATTATCGAAGTTCTAATCATACCTAAGCAAAGCTATTGATCTATTTTTATTTCTAGTTTAAAAAGGCCATGCATGCAAAGTGTGTCTTTTATCCTTCAATGGCTTCAGTCTATTTCGTTACCGCCAATACAAGTTTCCAATTAACTTGTTTTTTATAAATTAAATAGAAAAAGAATGTAATATATTTTTATAATTCACCCTCAGTATTTTTAAGCACTACTTTTCCTAAAAATATAGCTGAAAAGTTTCTTCTCTAGAACTAGCAGATATTTTAAAAAGAAACTTCCAAACAAAAATTAAGAATAACTTTTCGATATCAGTGAAGTTTTAAAACTTTGTTTTTCGTGTATTTCAGAAGAATACGAAAAATGCCATATTTCTGTTATTAATTCTATTGAACTAAGTATCCAATTCTATGCTGCGAAAAACTTTTGCCTTTTACTTAGCTAATTTTATCATACACCATTGGTAAAACTTACTTGGAAGAAATTTAGTAATACTTGTTTTATTATATCAATGCAACTTTTATGGATTTATAAAGAATAAGGGACGTTTATATTCATATTATTTTTTACGTTCAATTCGATTGAATATACCAAGGGTTCTTGGATCATGACTCCAAATTTAATTGCTTAGAAGAAGACTGGAGTGACGAAAATTCTATTAGGACCTTGTTTTGTCATATTCTATCACCATTTATAAGCAGACAAAAACTTCAGCCATTTGTATCTTGACATAAAAAAATCATTAAAAAACATTAAGTATCGATTTTCAATTCAATGTCCTTTTAACCATCCAACGTTTTGTATTTTTGCATGTTTTCTAAGTTTTGGGTCGCGGATAATTTTTTTCAACTTGAAAAGTGTCGTGAATTGTAAAGGTTTATGATGGCCTGTCCTATACTATATTGTGCAAAAATTTTGCGGCTTCGACATCCCAACTTGTGGATTTTATCATAAAACTTTAGTGAAAGATTCTTATGAGAAACTTCAGGAATACATGTTTGATTTATTCCTGGTGTTTTTATGTATCTGTTAAGAATAAGGGAGTGCTATATGTTTATTACTATTTCCAATCATTTTGATATAATTTACCATGTCGCGCAAAATTTCGCTGGTTTGACTTCCCACCATATGGATTTTACCATAAATCATTAGTAAAAGACTCTTCAAAGAAACTTGATGTAGAACTTATAGCAAAATTTTATCGACTGTTCATGCAAATCTCCTTCGGGGAATCAATTTACATAACAAACTTTTGAAATTCAAAGCCAACTTTGATCTCCGTTTATCAGAGTTAAATATCGAAATGGCGTGGAAGTATCCCCACAATCGGAGCTGAGCTGCCACCTATTTCATGGAACTCAAGAAATAATAATTTATGCAATTCTTCCAGACTCAGATTAACAGGAGTAGTCCTGGAATCCTGGAATGCGATAACATATGTAAGGCACCTTTCCAAGGGGATTCGGTGAACAGCTTCTGAACAAAAGATTAATTTTAGCTCGTTGCAGACTTGTAACATATTTAATTCGGCTATTGAAAAGTTAGCATGCCTCACAGCGAAATTTATGCGCATACCTAATCCAGAAAATTTTCTCCTCCAAATAATTGCGTTATAAAGCAACAAACTCCTTTTGTTAAGTTTACTCGCGTTCATGAGAAGCACGGTGGGTGAATTGCATCGATAATTAGACACGATATAGAAAGCATTTCGTATCGATACGTACGTCTTTTGATTTTTTTTCCCACTGCAATGTTGCACGGAGAGTGACGATGGTGGAAGTTACTCAAAGTGTGTTCAGTTTTGCAAAGTGCAGAAAAATGTGAATATTTCTCAACTATGTAATGCTGTTGCTGATCGGCTGGTTAGGTACTAAATAAATGAGTTACTGATTATTAAAAAGAATTCCTCACTCTCATTCTTTAATGAAAAAGGAATACCGTCGGCAACCCAAATTAGATTAATCAAGAACGTAATCAGTTAGAAGGTAATTGTGACCATTTTAAAGCAAATTCATTCTCTGGGAATATCATGAGTCACTCTTGAGACTAGTACAGAAACTTCAGATGGAGAGTATTGCTGACAAATTATTTGATACATGTCTCAGCATGTTTAAAGTTACACTTTGTGAAATCTCAACATTAGTGAATGGTGAAAGAATTTTAATTTTTGTCTAATGAGTAGTTTGATGCTGCGATTTCTGATTTGTCACAATTTAACTTAACTTTAACTATAGTCATTGACCCCTCAGAAAAACTTAATTCATTTATGAAATCCGCTGAAAAGGACTACGGCACAATAAATCATTTGATGAAAAGAGTCGTTTAAAAATTTGTCATAAGTCGTTTAAATAAAATTGACCTTTCGAATTTTTAGCATCTTAAAGAGTTGTGCAATGACTGACCAGTCTCTAATGATTAATTTCTTACACTTTAAATAATAGTTGGCTTGCCATTTTTAATATGCTGTATACATGCATAATGTTTCGCGTATAGATGTAGTAGTGTTCTGAATTTGTCCTTCCGTAGTGTAATACAAATAATGGCAGTATTGACTATTACTTAAATTAAATTTTACTTACTATCCATTTTTGAAATGCATCGGGAAATTATCTAGGTTTATACCGTTAAATATGTACTGCATATAAGACTGATAGGATTAATGTAAAATAAACACGTTACAAATATTTAAACATGTGCAATGTTCAACTATGATACTTTATTCAGTTCTATATTTAGTTGGTTTGGTAAATAAAAAACAATCAGGAATGTCACGAATTAGACCTCAATGGAAATAATTAAACTCATCAAAACAAACTGGTAGCTAACCTAATGGTAAATAAAAATTCTACAGAGGAGTGCCATATAAAGGTGAACAAAATTAATTATTTCGCATGAAGTTCGAAAACAATTGAAGTTTTCATATGCATTTCTTACATTTTAATTCAATCTTATGAGAAAGTGCTCATCTTAGTGAGAAAGATTAATTTGATTTGATATTTGATATTTGCCGTTTTAATTATAACATCTTTATTTTTAGTAATTTGATATTTAGTTATTTATTTCGCTTAAAAGTAAGAACGCAAATGATTTCCTTTGCCTTAAAAATTCAATTACCTAAGCGAAAAAGAAAATCTTTGAATTACATTGAATTGAACACCATTTTAAGCATTATTTCATCTAAACAGACAATGTCTACAAAATCTTTCTAGATTAAAATTATATAAGAATTTCAGTTCAACGTGTGTACAGTAGTATCTCTCATAACCAAAACCAGCAAAATGTATTGCCGATTTGGCAAGGTAAACGATTATAAAATCCAGAGAATTTTCTGGTTAGATAGAGAAATCATGGTTGAAAAAACACACAACAGAAATATCCTAGATTCTGACCATAATTCCATAAACAAAATGAAAAATCTTGTTGAACTTATAACATTAACAGTTGCATAATCCGTGTTTCATACAATTCAATTCGTGTTATAAAGCATTTATTAAATTATTCATGTTATAACATACTTATTTCAATTTTATGTTCTTTTCTAGCGATTAGTTTTTTACTGTTCTAAATAATAGTCGGGCTACCATTGATAATATGCTATAAAGACTTACGATTTGTTGCGCATAGACGTAACGATTTTGTCTTTTTGCAGTTTTATGCGCATAATGGCAATGGTGGCTGTTACTTTAGGTTTCAAAATGGCTATCTTAAATTTATACTGTATTGAATCCCTACAGCAATGAAAAGTCTGTGCTTATGGTCTGATATTTGTTTCATAACAATGACAGGCTACAAGTCTCCTTTATATAATTTTTATCCAAGCGATATCAATTTCTTTAGCATATAATCTTAGATAGCGCAATCGCCTTGGTATTCGCAAATAACTAGTTAGTCGCATTAGATTTTCGTTTGAACCGAGTTTCAATGATATTCCTTATGGATTGTACAGAACTTCTACCCTCAGAAATCTACTATCCAGATGATACTTCAGAAAAATTATATACGCCTTTATGGACGAGTTTTCTGCTTTGTTTCTTTACATTTAAGTGCTGGGACTACGCAATTCCGGTGTAATGCTGAGTCAATGGAATCTTCAAAGCGGAAGTCCAACATCCCAGAAGATAAAGTAAGGTTTTTAATGTAATTAAACAAACTAGAAAACTCGTCCATAACAGAATTATTAAACTCTGAATAGACGTAACATGCTGACACACACATAAACAGCTAAAAAGGGTACTTACGAAATCTCTCCAAATGGTGCGAAAGCTTCTCTAAGTTGTTGCGTTTCGATTTCTGGACTCAAATCACCCACAAATATATGGTAGTGTTCTGAAAAGGAAATAAATAACTATCAGAAAATGGGTAAAAAAATTTAACAGGAACTGAAAATATCATAGCAAGATTTTACAAATATAATCTTGCTGTAATGCAAGCAAGAAAAGCTTGCATCATAGCAAGCTATGATGAACAAGATTTTACAATCTTAAAATTTAAAATTTAATATAGTTAGGAAAGAAACAGACGTATTCCAAAATTCAGAACTTTCTTCTTGTTAACCAAACTACCAAACTACGAGAGGGTTTTTCGTTCATAATTTCTCCGATAAAGTTTTATATTTTTAGTCAACTATTCTGTCTGCTACACATGAATTCATTTCAGATCTCCTATTAAAGAATATTATTCAGTATACGGAAACATATTCTCTTAGATAATCTGATGTATAATTGAATGGCTGAAAGGTTTCTGCGCTGGATTACATCGCTGATGAAGTTTGCTTCAGTTAGCAGAAATAATTTTTTAGTGAAAATTCGTTAGGGAATTTTCCTAAGTTCACATTGCCATTAATGCCAAATAGCATCCAGTGTGCAAAAAATAAATGTGTGGCGTAAGAGAAATGTGTTTATTTAACTTTTAGAGAAAAGTATTATCACATTTAAATAGTTTTTTAGTTCTAATATTTTTAAAAATTAACGTAAGGCTATCAATATCACAAAAAAGGATTACCAAACAGCCTAAATAAAAGAAAACTTCGTAAAAATTTAAATTGTCAGAACAGTAATTTCTTGTAGTCGGTCTTACTTAAAGAGGATCATTGTTCTTATTTATCTTCAGCAAAATATCAACTTTCTGATCTTAAGCTGAAAATTCAGAGTGCATTTTACAGCCATGTAGTAATATAATTTACTGATAAGATTCAAGGAATTAAAAATGAAATGATTGTAAATTTTATCTCATTGAGATTTTACTGTGATATAGGAAACGATTATAATTCAGGTTCCTCTGACAATAACTGTCATGTAAACTCATTTGATAGCTTTCAAACGAAAATAAACTGCTCACAAATGCATGCCACGAATTTACATTTAATTAATGAAAATAAATGTATCTCAGCTTTCATCTTGCTATGAACGGCAAGATGAAAGCCGAGTCCTTTCATTCAATCACTCAAAATAAATGCTAAATTTTCCCTGTTTCAATTTTTCACAAAATTTTATAAGGTGCAGAGATTTTATTATAATTCAGTACAAGCTTTAAAAACTCCGTAGATTTGTTTATATTATGTGACAATGATTTCCGTGAAATGGTAAGCATCATGTTGGAGCCTATCTTAGGTATGATCAGTTGTCGCGAAATAACTTCTTACTTCTTTGAATGCAGATTTATATATTCGTCGCAAGACAAAATTTAAATTTTATGACCACCTGTGTCACAACATTCCTGCTGTAACTGAGGATCCTTCCCTTTGTGATGAATACCATTTTAATAACGATTAATAAATTCATAAGCGGGGCTTGTTACAACACCTCATGTATAAGTAATAGTGTTCAACGGCTTTTACATTCAACCGTGTGTTGTATTAATTCTTTATGTTAGGCAACTAATGCTTACAATCAAACATAATCAAGCGAGGCGAGGAAGAGATAGCTGTTTCTAATGAATATTTAACATTCATTATTAGAAAATCGCATGATGGGAAACTTATCCGTGATGCCTTATTATCTAACAAAGGTGGATTTGTGATATTTATTGTAACTGTAGCAAGGATTTACATTTCACTTGGATATCAGAATCCTCATTCGGAATCCCGAAATTTCCATAATGATTCGAGCCGTTACAGTGGCTTTTGTTTTTCGTATCCTCTTTTAACACGGAGGAAATGAATCGAGGAAGATCGCTTCTCCTATTTAATTAATTGAAAATGACCAAGAAATAAAGTCGAACTACGTCATACTAAAGCTCAAAGTATTTAGGGGTGTGATTGTCATACTAACTGTAAAATGTTTGGTGACTTTTGTCTTTCGCATTCTTTTTCAACACGAGATAAGTTAGCCAACGAAGATCGTCTCACCAGTTTAATTAATTGAGTCCAATCATGCTTATGCGATACACGTTGAATACGCCTCACCAACTTAATTTTGGAATCCATTACATATGATGCAGAAAGAAAAAGATGTGCATTTAGATGCTAGATAACACTTATACTTATTCTGCGGCTGTGACGTGTTGTACTAAATTCAGTTCATTAAAATCATTAAGAAGTACTATTGAAATGCGAAATAATAAAGTCCAGTGCATGCCAGAATGTTATAAGTTAAGAACTTTTTATATTTGCACTGCCAAAAATGTAAAAAGAGAAATTCGATCAATTTAGTATCAAGTTTTTTGTGTAATACTTCAGATTACTTTTAGTTGTAGTTTTAGTCACCTTAGCTTTATTGTAATTTTTAGATACATTCATCTAAACTTTAACAGAAGTTCATCCCATGATGAATAATTGTATGAGAATTAAACAGTATTCAACAGCAAATGAGATTGTGTAATAATTAATTGTTAATTGTGTAAGTGTGTAGTTTTTATATTTTACTTCCAACTGAAAAACATGAAAGTCTGCAATAACAGTTTTCAACTGATCATAAAAGCTGCGTGAGATTTAAATGCTTAAAAAGTATAAAAAATTGCAATTATGACAAAATTTTCATCTACGTTTTAAATCCAAAATCAGTAAACAGTAAGAATACAAATTGGATTCTATATCACCAAAAAAATTTGAAGAGGTAAAACCAACCGTTTTGTGAAACAAGCTTACTTTTCTACTAAAATAGAAAATAATGCAAGAGGAAAGATCTCTACAAGAACTTAAATTTAATGATATGGAATTACTAAATTTGGGCTGTTTGCTCATTTACTATTGATTGTTAAAATAGTATTTTGTTAGCACAGCACTGAATAAAAAGAAATCAAAACATGGAATTTTTCTTGCACTAATACGATGTTTTAAGAGCTTTCAAGGAAGAAAATCATAAATGAAAACTACTTTCTTGCAAATGGAAAACAAGTAATAAGATATCTCAAGTAGGGTGACTTTTGAAAGTTATTTAAGCAAATGAAATGAGTTTTTGAATGTAGAAAAGCATTTAATTGGGGCCGAATATACGTTGAATATTTCTTAAAACACGATCATTTTAGTTGAGTTAAAGTTTTTAAGTATCTATTCCTATCAAAATAAATCTAATTTACATTTTCCATCTATTATTTTTCTCTTTGAGAACATGAACAGGTCCTTTCTTTTAGCTTTCTTCAAATTTAAGTACTTAATAGTGGATGGAGATTAATTTAAGTGGACACAAAAAGTTTTTTACTTTATAAAAAGTTGCGTTATGAATTAATGTATATTTGTAGAAACTTGGGTAATTCCTTAAGAATCTGCAGGAAAAATTATTTGAATTATTTAAGAACAGTTCCTTTTATACGTGAAAACAAATGAGTGTCACTTCTTAAACAATTTCTTTACTTTCCTAGTGTTTATAAAACTTAATAAGTTTTTTGAAAAATGTCCCTAAAAATGTCTTATGTTTTCACAACTCTGTTATCAGCAAGTTGTCTATATTTAAAGTTTTACGCCAATTTGAAATGCTTTATAAGGCACTAATTTCGAATGTTTTCAACCTGAAAAATGTTTTACTACAGCGTAATTTATACTCACATTATTTTTATTCATGCTTTTGTCCTTTTACTTATAGTTTTTCTTCAGTAGAAATTTTCATTTTATTTTACATCATTTAATACTTCACTGTCAAAGTTCCAATTTAGCCGGAATGCTTTCTGATGCAGCAATGCAAAGCGAAACTTGGGAATTCGAATGTTTTCAACCTGAATAATGTTGCATTACAGAATAATTTATAGTCATATTATTTTTATTCATGCTCTGGGCCTTTTACTTATAGTTTTTCTGCAGGATATATTTTCAACTTGCATTACATCCTTTAATACTTCACTGCCAAAGTTCGAATTTAGCAATAACGCTTTGTGACGCAGCAATACAAAGCCAAACTTGTGATTCTCCTTTCGAAAGGTTTTAACTAATAATTATTTTGCAGAACTTTGCAATATTGTCCCTAAAGTTTACAAGAGAGCATCAAATAACATTTTACGAAGGCAGATATAACTGCATATTGTCACAAAGTTTCTGAAAACTCATGATCGAAAAATAAATGTTAGATTAAACATATATAAGTATAATGATTACCGTTTAGGAAAGTTATGACTGAAATAGTTTAAAAGAAATGCAGCTTTTGTTAGGTATCAAAAACTAGCATAAGAACAAAAGAGTATTTAGTGTTGGAAAAGAAATTATTTTATAATTGTATATGAAAAATTTCACTCTACTGAAACGATTCTGATAAACAAACAGATATACTGAAGTTTTTAAATATTTTTAATACAGTTTTCAGCTAATTTTGGATACATTTTGAAATAATAAAACCAAATAAATTTATATCTATACAATTGCACAAGCTTTAGATTAGATTATTGTTAGATCAATGCATTTACCTAAATCGAAGCAGCTAACTAATAAAAATCTAAAGATTCAAAGAATTCGGGCTTCTGATGTTTCTAATGAACACTGTGTAAGAAGATACTTTTAATGCTTAAAATTGTTTGGTTAATATAAAAGTGAATCACTTTCCACTGTTTTAATAAGAATACAAAAACATTTTAAAATGAATGAAAACCATTTTATTTTTCTCAAAAAAATCAAACTCAGTTTCTTTCGTAAGGGATTAAAATTTGAAATACTCAATGTATGAAAATATCAAAATCCTGATGAACTTTTTTGGATACCTAAAGCTGTTTCACATATTGTAGGACAAGGGTTGTGAAACTGTGGAATTCGACTCGGAGTGGGGTCATGTGAACCCTAATCGGGTACAAAAACTTTCGATTGTAACTAGGAATTATTAAGAAAATAATTTTCACTTAAAGCACTTGTTAAAGTTTGCAGGAAACATCATTTAAACTTGTTTTCTTTTAAATACATGAAAGTATGGAAATTATGATTTACTGTATGTATTTATAAAAGCTGATTCATATATATTTACCGATATTATAAAATAAGGCTTCTTAATTATATAATACGGCGTCGAAGGGGGTCGCGAGGAACACATATGAGGTAACGAAATCTTCCAAATCTTCAATATTTGTGAATAAATTGGTTGAAAAAACGTTTAAATTTTAAATATTTCATTGAAATTTGCTGAAAAATTACTTTAAATTTATTTTTTTGAATTGTTCATTAAATGATATTTCGTTTTATTATTATTATTACTTTTCAATTTTTGGAGCGAGAAACGTTTCCGCCTGTGAAGTTTTTACGCGGTAAAACCGCTTATGAAACCCTGTTATAGAAGAAATAGCATTCCAAAATTTCAATTTACACCCAAATTAATGATAGTTTTTCATATGCAATTTTTTCCCGACACGTCTACTTTAAATTTAAAACAAAAACGCGACATTTTTTCATCTTGAATTTACTCTAGGCTTGTTCAGAGGATTAAGCTCTTTTCATTTCTTTCATAGCATTCGAGCCCCACCTTAACACCACCATTTCTCGAGCTCTTTGTCGTGTAGCTTAATGGTGGAGAAACTTTTGTTCATTCATTAGCAAGAGTCCCTGCACAACTAAAAGGAAGATGTCAGCGGCAACGGATACGGCGCTCGGATTTTGAGTTATTACGCAGTAGAGCTGGAATAAATGATTATCAAATCCACGAAAACTTCTCAAAGAATTAAAATACACGCATTTAATTGGAGAGGCATGGAATCGGAAAAGCATTTCGTTTTGCATACCCTCTCGCTGAAAATTCCGTGACAGAGTTTGAAAAGAATCTACGCTCTGAGCCTTTTGGGGAAGGGGAGCTTTACGTGGAGAATTAAGACACAAAATTTGTTTTCTAATTATAAATTGTTTGTCACTGAAAATACAAAAGTGATATCGGAATTTATGCTTAATCTGGCTTTTGGCGGACGTCATTCATATCCGAGATGCTGCTGCTCTTCTGACACAGAGAAGGAACAAAACTGTGTAGATGTAGCGCGAGCGAAGTTGATATTAAATTTAGCTGAAATGGATCAGATGATGTAACAAGGGGAGCTCAAGTTGAAAGTGAAAGTTACTAGGATATGAGATTTTTTTTCTGGAGAGAAAGTAATGAAAAGGATTTTACTTGGAAGTAAATGATTGCTGGATATCAAAATCCCGTCAAATCAC
>BGPR01000007.1:1250159-1290522 GCA_013235015.1 Araneus ventricosus | reverse complement strand
TGTTTAGTTTAGGTTGGAACTAAGTCTATATGAGCTTCAAATGAACGCGCGCGTCTATGGTGATAAAAATTACCCACATCTTCAAAGCAATGCGGTAATTGATTGAATCATGTAGATGTACTATGATATATTTCATTCAGCTTAGAACAAAATGTAATATTATCTTTCAGTTGGCGTATAGTTTTTTGCATTTTGATGGATAAAATGTAGGCAACGCCTTTTCAAAACACAAATTTATGAGATTGCTACATACCTATTTAAACATAAAGATCGGAATGTTCACACGATAATGGCATCAAATGATTTGTGCTGGCATTTGTGATAATCACACAGCAACTGCAGCAAGAAAAAAAATCCAGCTTCATGCTAATCTGTGTTAAAAAATTCTTTTTGAAACACACCCTTTTCTTTTTTAAAAGCTTCGAAAAACTTAGGAGAAGTAAACGCGTTGGAAAAAAAAGGAAGAAAGGCGAAGCGTACTTTCAAATTTTATTGCACTAATATGATTTTGATGCCAAGAACGCGTAATAAAGATTTATGCAAATGACAGCTTTGTTCATCGAGTAAAGAATATTTTATCTTTAATTATATCTCTCCCAACACTTCATCTGCTTTGATTCAAGAGATAATAAACTAAAATCTCGAGCTCGTCTTTTTCCCCTTAACTTTAATTATCGGTACTTTTGATCTTTTTGAGGAAAAAAATCGAGTAAAAGGCAGTTAAGAAACAATTACCAAACAATGAACTCATTAGGTTTTACTTCAATCTTAACAAACATCGAGGAAACCTAGATAATGTCTTTTAATTCAATTTTAGCATTAACCTCCATTAGAAAAGTAGAAATCACTTGTAACGCCTTTCACCTTTTGCAGAAGCTATTTTGTGGGAATTTTCTTTGATTAAACAAAGCCGCCGGCTGCGAAAAGATATAAAAAATAGTGATAAAATATATGTAGCTGATAATGACAAAAGAAAAGATATTGCTAATAAAGCTCATTATCCAACTTTGACACGGAGTATTTTTCATAAGATTTGTCTTGTTTCAAAATTTTTTTATGTCAGAGACATCGAAAACACAATTAAGAATTAGTGCAATGCATTTTTTTTCATTACAGATGGAAGCTAAATGAATTATGGTCGTAGCCTGGTTTTATGTTGCATTCTTCTTCTTTAAGAAATCACTATAAGCGGCGAAAAAATTTTCTGAAAAATATACGAACAAAATTAAAAATGGACATCAGAGTTCTTAGATAATTTAAGGAAGATGAAGATAGTTTAAAAAAGAAGAGGAGCAAAAGGAATGTCTGAGGAATTTAAGTTTTTTTTTATTATTTCGCTTATTAAAGATATTAGATAAAAGATGCAACCCTGGAGCATCACGTTCGACATTAAATGATGTTCGATTCATAAAGAAGAGCTAACTTTATATTAAAAATTTATTTAAACAATGGTTTTCAGATAGTTAAGTGAAACTGAAGGTTAATGTGAATGGTTTATTTTTATAACTTTGAAAAATTCTTTTAATTTCTAAGGTGTCTAGGAATCTTTTTAATAACTCACGATTTTAGTAGCTCTATTAAATTTAATATGTGTCATTTTCACGTAAAATATTTTATTTTGGAATTTCTACATCTAAATCTTTTAATTTGTTTTGAAAAAGTTTATTAAAAATTGCTTTCAACAAGTTGACCTACCACATACAAATTTAATCCTACACTGTAAGATTATTTTTATTTTTCAACAAAAGTTGTATAAATTTTTATAAAAATGAGTGCAATGAATGTAGAACATATCATTAAAAATATAGTTTTCGATTTAATTATTAGTTATAGTTTGTTTGTTTAAAATATAGATTGTATAATTAAAATTCTAGAATTTGATTTTATTTAAATTTAAAAATGCAATAGGTAAGTAATTTAATTCATCATTTTTAAATTATTAAATTATTTTTTAAAAAATTGGAAACACGTGAGTAATACATATATGAATAACTACGAAATGCAGGGTTAAACCACTTAAAACTACTTTTATACGTGCTGAAAAAGTTGGAATAATTAAAATTAGATGACTATGCATTTCTGCTTATAACGTCTTACTCTAAATTATTGATATTTTTATATATTTATGGGTTGCATGATTAAGCTTAAGTGCATATTTTCAATTAAACTTTATGATCATGCATACTTGTATAGAGCAATAAAATTTTATTTTTGATTATTTACATACCTATATTAGAGGAATTGAATAAATTTGTATTCGAAATCTATTGTCAGAAAAAATCACATATTTAGATATAAGTAAGTTTCTTTAAGAAGAATTATTACAAATCCCATATTTAGGCTCTCTTGATAAGATTGTATTTACGTGCAAAGCATACACAGATGTTTATATTTAACTTCCAGTCAAAAACTGCTTTTAAAATTGTGATTATTTTCCTGAACATCGACACTTAAGATGTAAGATAAGTTAGGTATTAACCAGAAAATTTATTAAATTAATCAAAAAAGTTTATAAACATTATACAATTAATGGATAACCTGCAATTTATTAAAAATAACATGTTTTTCCATGTCTATGCGTTTTGCAGACTGTAACTTATTTCACAGTGTGTTTGAATCTAAATCTACAGAAAAAGTATTTTTGTAAAATAACTACATAACATCCAAAAAGTTACATTTAAAAGAACTATACTTACTAAATAATGAGTAATTTATTAAAAGCTATAACTGGTTATTAAATAAAGCAATGGAGATAATTCACTGTTACTAATAATTTGTCTGCATAAAACGTTATTGTAATTGAATATTCCACGAATTACCAAGGAATCATTCAATTTCTCAGAACAGTACTCATATATCTCTTTTTAATTTTTGATATATTAAGAGATTTTTCTAATTAGTATTTTGGTACATAGTTAGCTGAAACCTTCGTAAGTGAAGCAGCGAACGTTAGTCAATTTATACATAGGAAATTAACAATGCACTGAGTAGGAATATCAACATATAATTTAACATAACAACACATAAGTTTTAAACGATTATTTGTGTTAGGTTTATTCAATAACATACCAACTTTCATTTTGTTTTTAGAAATTTTTATCCGAATAATTGTTTTAATATCTTTATTAATCGTTACGCATTATCATTATTGAAATTTATTTCAACAAAGAAATAAAGATGGGAAAAATATTTTTTCTTAAAATCTATGCAATATTATAAAGGACTATTACGTCCTGTTCAAAATACATGTTAAGACGAATAACTAGTTTGAACATGAAATTCAAACCCTAAAAACTGTATTTCATTTTGGAAATTTTGAAATATTTTAAACTGATGTATATAGTTTTCCGCAATTTCTTCTATCTAAATTGATGACATGAAATCTGCTATTGTAATGTGAGAACATTTTACTTAAACCTTAAAATCTTTAGAACCTTAAAAAATTACTGAGTCAAAAAAGAATATCTAAAAAATCAAATAAAAATCAGCAGGCATAACGAAGATATAAAAATAAATCTGCTTGATGCTCAACTTAATAGTGAAATATATTATCTCAAAAGATAGGAATAAGATTCCAGAAAATTATATCATTAGCCCTAGCTAATGATCGCAATGTTATGAAAAATAACTTATTGTTATGAACAATAACTTTTAGATATTAGTCATAAACCAGCTTTCAAAAATAAAATTTTTCCATAGGCTAATGCCAAAGATGACTTTCTTGCATAAAAGATGACGAGGATTAACATTCAATTCATTCAAAACCGCACTTATTTTATGGATGGATTTTTTTCTCTATAACAGAAAATCACAGAAATAAATCATCAAAACGGTATAAAGAACTTTCTATTTATCGTTATTTAAACTAAATCCATTTTTTGAAGTTTTATAACAATATTTTTCTTTTTTGAATATGTCCTGATATATTTCGCTTTTACAGCATTTTTTTTTTCTTTTTGCGAGAAATTCTTATTTAATTTAGGAAAGCCTTTTTCCTTTATTTCAATTATTGGATAAATTCAGGCCACAGAGGGAATATTATTTGACTATTTAGTCATTCCCTTGACAGAAAATTTATCCATATTAGAACTCTGATGGCGAGTGGCGCTTTGAAAAAGTTCGTCATTCGAATTCTCTTTCACTTTTTCCATTTTATTTATTTTATCTTAATGTGTTTTAATTTTAATTAAAGCTTGATTTTTGTTGTTTGATTGCATTTTAATTCGTTAGTTAACTTCAGACAATATTGATAATGCAATAACTGGATGCTGCTATGTTGTCGCTCAAAACGTATATTGTTATCACTATTGTTTACTTCTTCTGTTTTTTCTGCATTTTCTTTTTTGTAAATAAATATCTTTCTTTTTATTTTATTGGAAGTTACTGCATTTTTGCGCCATTCTGTATAATACAAAATTCAATTGTTAATATCTCTTGTTAAATTATTTTACTTGTACTTCTTAAATGAAATCTATTCAAGATTTTCTGTTCTTTCGAATTTCACAAAACTTTGCCGGTTACCCTAAAGGTCGTTTTATTTAAGAAGAAAATGCTAGACGAAAGTGATTTTCATTGTTCGGTAAAATATGGGTCCCTCTAGTGTCAGATATTCTCTTGTGTCTTCTCGTATTACTTTTTCAGATTCAAAAGAGCTAACAAATAAAGACATGAACTATTCACTATTTCTTATATTAAATGTGAAATTGAATCTATAAACTTGGTATGTAGGTTTCAATGCAGGATGAAGGATTCGTTGAATCTAACTTTGAGGAGTTTCACGAATACTATTTATAGCCTTAGTAATATCTACAAGATTCTTATCCAGAAATAGAACACTATCTTAGAAGACTTAAGCAATATAGACAGGAACTGTTAGTTGCATGAAAAGTGAAATGGAATTGATGGAAAAATATCGACTGAGAAACAAATGCGAAGAAAGAAAAATTCAGACATTAATATCTTGCAGGAATTTTCATAAATGGTAAATCAAAAGTGTAGGAGATTGTAGGCATAGAAGAATAAGGGTAATTAGTATTAATTCTTCAAAAATAATGGATATATTGAATTAGCGTTGAATAGAAAAATAATTCTAGCAATTTGTTAGATAAATATAGTATTTCACAAACATTCTTGACTGAATTAGAACTTTCTTGATATAATAATTCACTTAACATTTTTCAAAAATGTTTATTAATTACATAGAGCACTTCAATTTAGGGGAAAGTCCGGTAAGATCGCGACCTTAAGCTTTGGGTATTTTTCCTGACCTCAATATATGTTGCAGGAGGCCCCAAAATTTCATTTCAGAAAATAAAGTTATTTTCGCAGTCGGGTAAGATGACGAACGTTTTCGGGTAAGATTGCGAACTGCGATAACAATTTAATTCAACATCATATGCTATCAAAAAACTGTTTAAAACTATTTAGATCACATCTTGATCATAACTAATTGCACATAACAGAAAACAAACATAATCGGGCTAAAGTAACAGCATAGAACAAGTGAAATATTATCAATCGAAATTTTAGATTCAAACCTTAAGAAATGAAGTCAATTACAAAAACCGCATCGCCATAGACTTAAAATTTGTCTCAGCCAGGAGAGGTGGAAAGGGGTCAGAGTTTGCGCATAAAACTTTGGAATCCCAATACAGTTTTTCTTTGCTCACTGTAAATGATGCATTCTTCACTATCGAGGTCCTCTGGGTCCAAATTGTCATCAGCGTCAACGTAGGAAATTCAAATGAATGAATTGAATCTTCATATTCAGATCATTAGAAGTCGAGTTGTCGCATAGTTACTTTCTCCTTTTTTGTAGAATTTTTAGCAGATTTGTTGTGTTTAGTTTTATTAACTTCAGCCTACTTCAACTGTTAGAGTTTTCGGTTACTTTCTTTTTCCTCTTTTTCCTTTTCTAATGAGATTTTCATTTTTTACTGGAGTGGCAGGGAGGTACATGAAGGGCAAGTGGCAGTCAGGTAGCACGACGAGAACATGAATTAGCATGGAGGGGTTTGTTATCTTACTCTCTACCGAATTCGTTATCTTACTCAACTTCACCTTTTTATTTAAAAAAAACAACAAACATTGAAGGATATCAACTCATCAGAAAAATTAAAATAATACATAACTGAACATGTTTTAATTATCTCTTTACGAATATCACAAATATAAATAAAAAATATTTACTCCGTGAACACTATCCCCTATCAAGCAGCAACCAAGAGTTGCATTGGAACAACTCAAAAACACAATACCGCGTACTGCGAATCACACTAATAACGGTGTGGAATCTTTTGGTGTGACACGGGTAGCTAGTTGCTATAGGTCTCTGATGATGCAGAATCGGGGCATTCATCTAGGGTAATTTTCGAGAAAAATCATCTTACACTCTTCGTCGTCTTACCCGACTTTCCCCTACAAAATTTAAAAACGGGAATGTAGCAGGCAATGGAAGACTTCAAGGACGCAGGAAATAATCAGTATTAATTTTTTATCCATATAGTTACTCTAGTAAAGGATATTTTCCTGAAGAATAAATGCAATGCATATTAGATTTTCTGTCCTAGCTGATAAGCTCATAGATAAGGAATTGATTTGTGTAGTAGCAAAACTTCCCCATATACGGGAGAGCTGTGAAGAATAGACCTCTTACTTTGAATTCTCACTAAGAGGAAATCTCAGTTTAGATCGAATTTTCAGTTTTCTCGTCACAGTATGTGTACTTGTTTAATCCTCATAATATTTAACAAGTTCCAATTCCGAAGCATCTACGGAAACATCGGTCCCTTCAAATTTCGAAAACAAAACAAAGGTTTCGCAACCCAGACCACAACTGAACCGTCAGCTACGACTCTAACGCTTCATATATTTCATGATAATAATTTAGAGCAATAAATAAATTTATTAAAAAGGCAGGCATGTGTGCATAATGAAGATATTTTATGTATCTACACTTAGATCAAATGAGAAAGTTTAAAGCAATTTAAAGAAAAAGTACTCAATCGCTATGTAACTATTTTCGACAACAATTTAAATGAATAAATATAATTTTTGCCAAAAGGATGGTTTATCAGCTCTAATGAAGCATTCTTCCATGTTTATCCCCTATGAGATATAAAGCTGAATCTCTTGCCTCAATCTAATTATTTAAACTGCATCTCGTGCAGAAATATTTTGCAAATGAATGCTCATGTTTTTCATTCAACTCTTCATATTTCCACCGTTCCAGCAAGGGGGTTATAATAATTCAAAATCTTATTACCTTCTTGCTGGGACAGGTAATAATTTTTAATATTTAGATTGGGTGATTGAGCGAAATACTGATTATGACATCTGTATGTCTTTACTGTGTCAGTTTAGTCCTTTCGCGCCCGATTTTACTGGTGCCATTACTGAATGGGACATATAGGCCCCGGTGGGTCTGAAAGGATTAATTTAGTTTGAAGTATGGACTAATGAAGTTCCTCAGCGTATTTTATATTAATGATCTTGTTGATGATTATATCCGTTCGAAGATAGAGTACGGCAGTAAAGGAAAGATTTTGTTGTATTGAACCATGATGAGAAAGTATTTGCGGCGACATTCCGTTTCTCTGAATGCCACACTACACTAAAATGCACATACCCTGCCTTTTGCGTATTTAATAAACACCAGCTTTTAGTACACAATGTAGTTTCGATGGAATTGCGAGTGTTGCTGTGAGTTTCCGGCTATAAACCCAAATCTTTGCCATAAGCTACCACTAGTTAGTGCAGGACGAAGTGTTCATAAATACTTCTTTAAATGGATTATATAAATACATGTCTGAGAACATGAAACATGATGCTTTAATGTTACGGATGCCTAGACAACAGTCAGGAAAGTCAAATGTAATTAAATGGAAAAATACATCCGTAGCTATGGTACAGTACCGCAATGATTTGAATGAATAAATTCTTTGAAATGAATTTCTATCCAAAGGATAGTTTATCTATTCCACTGACCCATTCTTCCATACTTTTCCTCTATATGGGAAGTGAAATTGAATCTGCAGCCGCATTTTTATTATTTAAACCCCACCATTAAACGCGAAGGAATATTTCGCGAATAAATGCGTGTGTCTTTTTCATGCAACTCTTCATATTTCCAGCCGCTTGCTGGGACGGGGAATAAGATGTTTTTCAAGACGCAGGACGGGTGATTGAACGAGATGCTGGGGATGGCATCGGTACGCGTTTACTGTGCGTGTTTGGTTCCGCCTCTAACACGAGGGGTGGAGGGATGATGGGCAAAGACATCTCTTTTTTTTATTTTATCGTTTTTTTTCTCTCAACGTCGAAAACGATATCTTTCGCTTTCGGAAACAATATTCAATCGCGGAAAATCTCATGCTAAACAAAGCAAGCAGAAAAATTTCATTCCATTTATCAGAGTAATCAAAAACTGAATTTACATATTATGCTAACTGAAGTCGTTTTGGCTGAAAGCCACGCATGGTATATCCACATGGGGAAGGGATAGGGATTATGACAGTTATGAATGTACGAGTGCTGAGAATATCAGAATTTCGCGATCTGTCTGTCTGCTTCTGCCTGTGTTCTTCAACTGCAGGCTGGCTTTCAGTTGAAAGAAATTGATAAGGAGCACAAAAAATAATACTTCGTAAGTTATTTAGACTTATCTTCTTTTATTTCCGCAATTTTTTGTGCACTTATCGGAATGACGTGGCTTTTTCTCTCCGAGAGGACATCTGCATAACTGGGGATCTTGATTTCATGCTTGATTTTATTTGTTATTAACTATTGTCGTTGTTAGCGACTGGTATTTGCTTTCTTTCATTGTTTCGTTGAGGAGAATCACCTCCCTCCTCCTGAGAACAATTCGCTACTGTGTGACATTGTACGCGAAGAGTGAGAAATAATGGCAATTGTTTGACTTCTCTTTTCAGGGAAATAAAACTCTTTTGAAAAGAAAACAGCGCAAACTGGATTTGTTAAGTGTTTCAGTCAAAAACAATTCAACAAACTCTTTTACGATAAAATTACGTAATTTTTTATATTGATGGTAATTAATTGTGACTTACCTTGCAATTTTCAATTAACTCGGTATCGCCGAGTTTTTACAAAGAAGTGTTTTTCAATAGCCGAAATAATACAGTGTGCTTAAGAAACTGCCTGTTTTTGAAGAAATCCATGCACTCATGAAAAAAGTTATTGAAGTAAGTCTCTTTAATTAGAAAGAATTAATGCATCGAACTGTTGCGAACAACAAAGAGCTTACATAGCGGGGAATCTCATTTAGGATTGCTTTTAAACATAAATTTTTAAGTTGTGGAGAAATTATATGAAAACGCAATTAAATTTATTAAAAGCGGAGTCTTAAATCGCCTTTGACTAGCTCCGCTTATAACAAGTGCAATGCGCAAAGGGGTGAAACAATTGTTTCTGTTGAGTTGTTTGTAGCTATTAATTAACAAGAAGCGTTGAATGTGTTGCTGTTGACATGCACTTAATATGTTGTTTCTTGTTAATTTAATAATAAACAATTCAAATAAATCGTTCCAGCTAAACTAAAGCAGTATTTATTTTTTATTCCATTCTAGAGACTAATTTACTTCTAATAGAAAGTTTGTTTTCTAAGAATGCATTCATTCGAGTAATTCAAATTAGAGATAAATTCAGTCAAAGCAAATTAACAATATAAAGCCTTTTAAAAGCATTTTGAGTTAATTATTCAGTTCATTATGAAGAGATTTTTCCTAAAAATGAAAAATCGCTTTCATGCTGTCTCTTTATTGTTTAATGTATACCTGTTCAGGTGACGCATCAAGTAATAAAGGATTCAATATATTTATACGTGATGCATAATTATTACGTGCCATCAATCTAAACTGAATTTCATTATTAACAATGTCGCTTCAAGTTAAAAATCTTAGACAATTTTAATTACCTACCAATTCAGCGAATAGATATGCATTACATTTATCTCAAACGCGCTTCCCTATTTTGAGAAATTAGTTTTGTTTTCTTACTGCATGTTTCGTATAATTTTCAATGTTCATATCAAAAGGACATCTTTAAAATTTTACAATTGAAAATTGCGAATTATATTGACGTTTAATATAATTAAATATGTCGTTTAACTTTTTCTAGAAATTGTTGACAATTTTAGAAACGATATTTGCTTCAAGTGAATTCAATTCCTCCGAAAGTGTAATGGTAAATATTTGTTTCCTCTGCAAAAGATATCTATATAAGTGCAATGATATAGAAATCATCAGCAATTATTTATTTTCGCACAAAAGTAGTTAATATTAGCTGCATTTGAATTTTTATTTATTGAATAACTTTCGAATACGAGTATAAACTGATAATATTTACGAGAAATGCAATATATTTATCAAAAAGATTTTTTATTAATAAATACACTCGATGTGATATGTTAATAAGCAAATATATTTAATACTAATGCCTACAGTTTTCGAAACTTATAAACTAAATTTCTAAAACCAATTATAAAACCGGTCATGCGCATTGACCTGTTGGCTTGAAGCACGTGATTTTTATTTTTGCAATGAAAGGTTTTATTCTGTACTTTTGAATTAGTAAAAAAGAAAGGGGAATAAAATGTTTCACTAGCATTTATAAGCTTAAAGGAAAACTTCTCCTAAGGGTATATAAATGCTCTAACCAAATTCCGCTTTCGATTGAACAATTCGATTTGAGTGCTAAAAATACCTCCCTTAATATTGAAAAAAAGGCCGAAGTGCTAATAGTATCATAATTAGAAAGTCTTCAAAGTATGAAAAAAATTATGTTGGGGAATAGAAGAGGTTTTTATTAATTGATTAATCTAAGGTCCCATCATTATTTGGAGCAATTATTGCTTTGCCGAAGTTTGAAGAGCATTTTTAGATTGTTGGCACGTTTCGCCTTTTGTGTGTTACAGAAAGTCTGTGACGTCACTTGTGTAACCATGGTTACACGTGAGTCGGTTGAAGTTGTAGGTGTGGTTCAGTGCTTTAACTCTTTATGCACTTGCAGTTGGGACAGCAGCATTATATAGATAACCGCGCGCTTTCAATCCGTAAATTGAGCCCAATTTCGACTACGCTGATTTAACCGTCACTATCTGACGATCAATACAGTGTAATCAACAAATCGAAAGATTTCAGTTTTCGTGGATGTTATACTAAGAGTGCGTGGGAATAATAATAATAATAAAAAACTATGTTAATAGGTGAAAGCTTTTAGGGTTATTCGTAATTATTACTTTCATAAAAATAACGAAAGGGATATTTTTAAGATGTTATCAAAAATAAAGCATCCCAGATCAAACTCAAGGCTAAAATATTTTTTATTCATTATCCTATGAATGCCTGCAGGTTCTTTCTTTTGAGAAGTCTGATAATTTTTTAACTTAAAATCTGAAGTTAATCGCATTTATCCCTGTATAAAACTTCATCAATGTTTAGTGGGAAAAATGCAACTGCATCCTAAATATAATCGACATTAACTCAATATAAAGGATACTGTTTAAATCTTTAAACTAGAAACTAATTTTAATATTTAATCTGGGCATACCAATTATTTCTTAAATATCACCATATAAAAAGATATTCGTTAAATATCCCTTTATATACGGATATTTAAAGAACTATTGCTCAATATCGTCTGCATAACTTGATAGAATTGGATTATTACTTCTTAAGTTTGAAAGAATATCTCATAGTTCAAAGAACTTATTTACTGTAGAATAAAACCTTCATTTTTCTTAAATAAATGAACAGAAAAATTATTATTAAGTTTTCTACAATATTATCCGTTAGTAAAGTCAAAGTTTATTATTGAAAATATGAGTACATTTGAAAACATATATAATTTTGTTCGATGTGTATTCAGTTGCAAATAGTATGATAGTCTTTATGGATTAAGTTTTGAAAGATTTCTTAGAATTTATGTATTGCTTTTCTGTTGAATAGAACTTTAGTTTTTCTTTGAAATATATGTGCAGAAATTCTTAAAATCATATTAAGATTGTAAATCCCTATTAGTCGGGAGATCTAAAGTTTTATAATTAAAAATATGGATATAATTGAAATCATATATAATTATGTTTGGTGTGAATTCAATTGCGATCAATGAGACAATCTTTCGATGCAACTAAGGCTGATTTTTTTTCTGATCCAACGACCATAACTTATTTAGCATATATATTCTGAATGAAAGTAATATAAAGCTACGTTTTCATGCTATTTTCGGTAAAGAGAGAAAATTTTAAAGCATTCAAAATTTAATATAATTTGCTGATCACATAATCGCAAGTTAGTCGCGCTGACTAAGCGTGGTTACGTGGGAAAAGTCTTTAGCATCGAAATCACTGCAACTTAAAATACTGCTTTGTAATTTACGAGATTTATAAAATTATCCCAGATTTTCATTTTTATGGCTTTTTAAGAGTTTGTAAGATTCTCAATTTTAATAACCTTTAGAGAGAAATGGACTGCAAAATTTTTCAGTACACGCTTTTTCGATAGATTTATATAAATTCCATTCAAACTCTCAATCCTTTCAGTAAGCATTTAAAGGTTTTAGTGACGGAGTTCTTAACGTCTTTATTTAAAAAAGAAGAAAAAATCCAAACACTATCATTTGGCCGAATCCTATGAAAACCGGATTTGAAGAAATGGGGGGACAAATTAATTGGCTTAATTATTAGTATCTAATGTCCTTTTCCTCACGACTGTGAGGCAACCAATCTTAATCCTATTTAATCCGTGCCTATAAAAATATATGTTTTATCTCCGTGAAAAAAGACAATTCCGTAAGCCAATCTTAAGATACAAACAGTGAACATTTACGCACATTTAGTGTTATTTGCCTTCTTGTTTTTTCTAAATGAAAAGGGATTTTAAATACAATGTGTACCAATTCCATAAAACCCACTGAGGGAACATTGCTGTTTTATCGAAAGACTTAGGATAATGCTTCAATATAGTAATTTACCTTTCTCGACCATAAAATGCAGTAAATAACTCGAACAATAAAATTTTGTCTTTCACATTAAAGCTTTATTTACGCCAGGTCTAGTTAAAGATGCTTATGGGATTACAAATGAGTTTAGCAGCGTTGTTTGTAGGAAGTAATTTATTTTAATCTTACATGATGTTCTATGAGATCTCCGTGTCTGAATTCTATTTGTCAAAGCACTAACTCTTACCCATTAATCTCTCCCAGGACAATATCCAGCATTAAAAAAATGATACTCTCATTATAAGAGGAAAGAGGGTCAAAAAGTGTTAAAGAGATATTCAACTATGTTACTTTTATGTATCATTGTAATGTATTTTATGTGAGAAGAAAGTGATCCAAACTGTGATTTTATCACTCTGATGAAACGTATCATGTATTTTAAGGCAAGCACGATATAAACCTCGAGTAGTAGCAAAATTGTTTCAGTTATTTATGTGAATTTTTTTATAAAGTAGGCTTCACTGATGTTTCTGGAATTTCAAAAATATTGTAAGCGATCAAATTTCTGGTTGAATATCTTATTTGGGGTTGACAGATTAGAATTGAAATCATGCTTATTTAGAATAAGCATGATTTCAACTTTTAATGATATGAACGGAGAAAATTGTAGAGCTTTGATGCAGTATGTGTATTGACTTTTTTTTATTTTACAAAATCAAAGTGCTGTGAAATAAATTATATGACCGTTTCAAATAATTTTTGCCACAACTGCTGGAAACAAAAACATATACATTTTTATGTTAAACATTAAGAATTTTGAGTCCATTGCTGTACTAATAATATTATATCTCAAAAGTATTTCGTCATTTTATTATAAACTTTTCATACAATTCGTACTCCAAAAGGAAAATTTTTGATTTGGTCTTCAGCATATAAAAGGGAATCATAGACATATTGCACGCCTTTATACGAATAATATTTTTTTAGATTGGATTAATGAAAAAAACCGAATTATCTTTTCATTACTTAATAAACAATATTATTAATTTTTTGTAAATTTCATGAATTTCAAATCTATTGTATTTTATGGCGTTATTTTTTATTTTTCTTTCAAAAAAAATCAAATAATATTTGATTTGTTAATATTTTGAATATGTGTAAATGTGTATAACCTCCAAGTGTATCAAGAATTCTAACAGTAATGGGTACTAAAATTTGATAAAATGACAATATCATCTGTAGAAATTCGATGTATTTCATTCAAAATTTATTCAAAAAATTATCGAATCATATTAGTGAAAATTAAATTTTTGCTTAATTAAATTATATTTTTTATTTGATCATCTGACAATCCTCAAAATCTTTGGATATTTTTGTAAACCTGCTTTGAGATCCATAAAAGTGCTAGCTATTATGTTACACCATTACACCATTATGACCTATAAAACATCATATCCGCTAGAAATCGTTTCAATACATGTTTCATTACACTTTTCAGCCTATGGATAAAATAAAAGAAAAAAAATCCCGAAAACATCAGTATTTTTATGTACTTTTCTCCTCAGACTCAATGTACGGAAACGGACATTCCCCTTGATTCCACCTCCTTCTCAACAACATCCCCCCCTCCCACAAAAAAATTTAATCCTGGTATTGGAGTCCAGTATCCCAGCCTGGCTAGGGTGGGTGAATACGCTTTAAAAATAGGCACAACATTTTATTTATTTTTGAAAGCAAAGTTCACACACGCGGAGGAAATGCGGATGAAACGGGGTCATCTGCAACGGCCAGTGACTGTCCTCATGGCTCAAAGGATCAGATTGCCCAGCAGAAGTTTCTTATTCTGCTCCCTCCCCCCTCGTGGTTTCTTTACAACCCACTTCGCTTACACCCCCCTCGTATCTGCTTCCCTCCCCATTGTCCTCTTCTATACTTTTTTAAGCCCTACTTCAGTAATATAGATATTCTGTTTCGCATCTCAAGTTATATAGATATATCTATATACAGATATACAGCTGGAAGAACTTTTTTTTCATAAGATCTACCATTTTTTCTTCACTTCGTGGCTCTCTGGTCATAACTTTTAGTTGACTATATGCCCATGCTTACCATGTCATATATTGCCCCATTACACTTTAAGATTTTTCGTTCCACTGTTCGTTCTTTTTATTTCGCTTTATCTGTATACATCTATCTTTCCACTTCTTCACCCAGTAGCTTGGGCTTCCGATTACTTTCTAAAGTTTTTGATAATGTTTAAAGATCTTGGTTCTCTCTCTGCTTTATTGTAGAGGCATGCCTTTTGTTTTGCTTCGCTTACTCAAGTTTTGACAAATACGTCTTTCATGAAATGTGCACGAAACGAATGGTATCTCGGATTCTAGTTACCACGGATCGGTATGCACTTTACTCGGCCAAAAATTGGCTTTGGAGAAGGAAAAAAATAACATGAACAAAATAGCAGACCAAAGAAAAAAAGGAGGAAAGATGCTCTTTTAAGGCATATTGTTAAAGCGATGATGTTGAGAAAATAATAAAAATATAAACAGGAATGCAATTGTCTTTTTTATGATATGGTTTCTTTTGAAATTTTGCGTTCACGCCTTTTTTAGCCATTTCTGGCACTTAAGATTTTAGTGAGTTTTGTTTATTTTTGTTCACTTCCTGCATTTTTAGGTTAGATGCTCAACTGCTGCAAGCAAACTTTATGGTCATCATTTAAGATATTTTTTTTTCTGTTTTGGCATTGATTTTCCAACAATAATTTAAAATTATTGTTATGACTTGGAAACGTGTAGTATCAATCGGTCGATACGTGTGACGTATTTTGAATAAAACTACTCGAAATACAATATAATTAAAGAATAATTATGTGTATATAACTGATTGAAATATGTATTAAAAATATTTCATTTTAAAATTTAGTAGAAAAAGTGTCAAAACGCTTTAATAACTTACTTCTTCTTTCAAAAGAATCAATTATGAAAACGAAGTATTTAAAATAAAAAAATTCATTATATGGTTGCAAAAAAGTAAAAAAAGAACCAAGCTGTATTTTATACAAACAACACAGAAAATTAATCTTTTATGGTTGTTATCAGTTGCAAACTAATTCTAGACATCTGCTTTTCAACTGCAACAAATTCTCTTGTAAATTTGGAATCATTTGTTCTAAGTCAACTGATGCTCAGTTTGAAGTAGATTTTGAGCATAATTTCAATCAAAGTGTTTATTATTCTACATATCATTATCTAAATATTAGATGAATGCATATGCGCACTTCAGAAAAAAATATGAAACAGCAAATACTGAAAATCATATCTTTTTAATGAAAATTGGTTGTACTTGGAAAATTCTTCTTATATTGATTTGACCTGTCTGATATTTATTAAAATACAAGCCTAAAATTAAAACAAAACTCCTATAAAAGCAAAGAATATTGTAATTGAGATAGAAACAACGTTAAGTGCTTTTCATATAATATGAAATAATCATATATGAAATTGAGCACTTTTGATCATAGCTTTTCGACTATGGGAATAATACACTTCAGGAGGCCCACTTTTCATTTTACCCAGCGGAATAACATAGAAAATGTTCAATAACATCATAACATGATTTATGAGTTAAACTTTTCCATATTTGTTTGTCTGTTCATGAAATATAATGTGCACTACGTCAATGTCAATAGTTTTGATTTATGAGGTATTCCCGTACAATAACCAAAACGTTTTTCTCTGACTTCTCTGCATTTTGAAGTGATCGAAAACGCTTATAATTATAACTACTCGCAGCTGTATGGGGGTAATCAGATCAATTTAAAATCCTTAAGAAGAATTTTTTTATATTTTCTTCCGCAGAACGAAATGTTTTATTTCTTTCGAAAAATTTCCACAGTTATTTTTGAAAGAAAAACTGGGAATCGATATTAAGTAGACGAACACCATAGATGAATAGTGATAAGAATCTACACACTCCTTTTGTATTCTTTTCTACCTTTTGACAAAGGGAGGCCTTTTCTTCTCCACAGCTGACTTTTTTCGCTTTAGTATCTTTCTCTCACGCATTTAGCCGCCGCTTCGTAACTTTCTTTTTATCAAATCGAAACTTGTTTTTGCAAGAAGTGAAGCCGCTGCCTAGATGTCATTTGCTGATTGAAGATACGAATCTCAGGCATCCCGTCTGCACTGTACTGCGTTCTTCAGGAAGTGTAATGTTGATTTTCTTCCATTTTTTAATACAATTGAATTCAAAATAGGAATTTCCAGGCTGTTTTCTAGGCGGATTTTTTTATTAAATATGGAAAGTTAGAGAAATCTGTTTTTTCATTCACTTGATTTATACCTTTTATTTTTCAACGAAGAAATGAATTCAAATCAATAATTTCAGAAACACTATTTGAATCCTCAAAAACATATCACTCATATGAATAAGGAAACGAAAGAGAATTTGTTTATTTTGGATGAAGGATTTGCTTAATTTTTTTTTCAGATGTTTACTTGAATTTTAGAGTTAGTAATGCATTGAATTCAAGGACCCCAATTTTTAGATTTAAGTACATTTCTTACTAAAACACGCAAACTTCTAATAAAATTAATAGAATATGCATTACACTACTTATATCTACAAATTTTGTTGTTCCGAAGGAACGAAAATCTTTTTTTTATCATTGGTGGTATTTTAGTTTTGAAGGTCATGCTTTTGTAACATTTACAATTACAATTCTGGATATTATTTTTTTTTCAAATAAAGCAAACATTTTTAAAATAAAAGAACTTGCAATAAAAATATGGTTTACAACATGCACCAGGGAATATTTTTCCTACCAAAATTTTGCATTTCAAAGTGAAAAATGACATGTCTACAGATCAATATATTTTATTATTGAAATTTAAAACAAGCTAACATTCTCGTCGCATTATTTCTCTGTTTGTTTATTCTGTATTATAATCTAACTTTTATTCAATCAGTTATGTTAAAATAAAACTTTTTCTTCTGATAAACAAGCCGAACTTTATTATTGTTTACATCTAAACAAAAATTTTAAATCAATTTTACATTATTCAGATAAACAAATGTTGAGCCGATAAGTCAGAATTGAATAAACAGATTTGCTATAAGAATGAGATGTTCAACGTGTACGAAAGAATAATTTTCTAAACAAATATTTGCATTTGAAAGTAAAATAATACACATGTCTAAAAATAACTCACATATCTAAAAATAATCCTATTTCAGCATCAAAATTTGAACCAAGAAAAATGTTTCAGATTCATCACATTATTTCTAAGTTTACTCATTCTGTGGTATATTAGAATCTTTATTTTACTAATTTTGTCAGAGCAAACTTTTTTGCTCATAAGCAAAGCAAATTCTATTACTTTTGCATCTTAACAAAAAATATCAAATCAATTTTTGCCTCACTCAGATAAACAAATTTGAGCCAAATAACTCGTAACTTAAGTAAATCAGAACTCAATAAATGGCTAAGCTTAGAAACACTTTTACTACTAACCAAGTCTTCTAAATATCTGAATTTCTTTCAAACTGTAGGAAGAAGAAGCAATTTAATAATCAAAAGATGCCTGAAAGTGCTGCACGGACTGTTCTATTCAACGCAAAATTATAAGCAAAGCTGCTTAAAATGCACATTGTCTAGGAGAACTTTAACCGTTAAACAATTTTTCACCACTTTTTAGTTATTTCCTCAAATAAACTCTAGATAATTGACCTTCGGTGCATTACTGAACAGATTGGCGCAACTGTGTTCTTTAGTGAATTTGCTTTGTGCGCTAAGCACAAGTAATACTAAGTACTCTGTGTTGAAGTAAATCTTCGATCGCTGGCTAATGAAATAATTGCAGTCCGAAATCCTCTTCCGAAGACTATTTCTTTTGTTTATGTTTTTACGTATACATACTGGGCCATTACTGCGTTAAATACATTCCATGCTAGACTATCCACTAGGTAGGAGTAATTGACTTAATTGCTTCAATTGTCTGTGGACTTGCTTCTCAAGCGTACTCCTAGGCCCTGTAAAGGGACTGTTCAACATCACAAGTTGCATGTTCTATGTCAGAGATGGAGAAAAGGAAGATAGCAATAGAAGTTACTCTTCAGATTGCTATGGAGTTTGATCAATATTTAGAATAAAGACTTATTCGGTTTTTTAAATACTCAAAGATGAAGCAATTATTGTTTCCTGTTAAAGGAAAATAATGTAAATGTAAAGGAAAGGAAACGTTTGTTCTATGTTGGAAAGGGAGAAAAGGGCATTAGAAGTTACTCTTCAGATTGCAATGGAGTTTGATCAAAATTTAGAATAAAGTCTTTATTAAATACTCAAAGATGAAGTAATTATCATTCTTCTATTCAAGGAAAATAATCTAAATGCAAAGGTTAGAAACAAGGGATTAGTTTCCAGTACCTGGTTTCGGTGCTTTATGTAACACATGCACTCTATTCAAATAGAATTTCAAAAAATATATAAAAGTAAGCTTTTGTTTTAGGTGATATTTTGGTAATGAGTTGAAATACTTTAATGCTGACTGTTAGCTTTTACAGACAGTTTTCGGTTATTCGCGAAGGGAAAGGTTAGAGACAATGGATTAGTTTCTATTTTAACATTTTAGTGCTCTATATCACTGTATAAAGTTTGTTTAAACTGGATTTCAAGAATTACTATAAAAATAAACTTAAACGCGTTATTTTAGTGTTATAGTGAATTTTTTTTTTCTTTTTGCTTACTAGTATTTCCGAGTTGTTTTCAAACATTCGTTAGTTAGAAATTAGAGCTCATTTATGCATATGATTAAATTTGCGGTATGCCATTCATTAGCAATTCTAGAAAATAAAAATTATGAATTGAAATCTCTCATTTCTATATAAATAGTTCTTAAAACACTTCAAAGAAAATTTTTGTGCTGATTTTTTAGCTTTTAATAAATTGAAAAATGAAACGCTTTTATTATTTTTAGTTGATGTATTTTTGCAGGTAAAACATTCTGTGTTTGTTTATATTATTGGCTGTTCAGGAATAGATTTAATTCTTTCATAAGTGCGACTGTTTAGTATAAAATTAACAAATTCAAACTCAGATAAATTTTCTAACATTATATCATTAGTGTTTTCTAGTTATTGACGACTACAAGCAGAAATATGTTGTTTATCATTCATAAGATAATTCATTTAGCAGGAAATTATTAGAACAAGCTGATTAGCAGCTAAAACTGCGTGTTTAAGCGTAGTGTTACCTAAGACAGAGTTGTAGCATAATAATTTGGTTTTCCGACACGGTACCTCAACACTTATAGTTTTAAAATTTTAGTAACAATTTATAAACATATAGTTTTAATCCTTTAGTAACAATTTAATTTGTGAGCGAAGCTGTGAATTTAAAAAATGTAATGTATGGAAAAGTTCAAGTATTAATGAATCTGAAATAACATTTTATAAAATATGGAAGTCCAAAACTGTTTCCTAGTGCATTCTTCTTGAGCTAGATGTTTTAAAAGTTAAACTTTTTATATCTTCTATAAATTATAAAATATTTGTCTCTTCTGCGTATTTTTATCGTTATGGGAAAAATTATTTAAATGTATATTAGTTATTTATAACCTGTAGCAAGAAAATTTTTACACTAGAAATAAAATATAAAGAATGAAATTATAGATCCTAAATTTAAATTAATTATTTTGATTTTCTTAAATTGCTGCTAAATTGGTTCTTTCTTTGAAAATAAACTCTTAAGATTTTATTTTTTCTTTTATTTTGTAAAATATTAGCTTTTACGTGGACAATTGAATTTTTACAGAAAATATTATAATGAATAAATGTTATCATTTATTTATTATAACATTTTTCGATCCAACGGCATTTATAGACTATTTTCTTTTGTCAGTTTCCTTCTATGCTTCTGAAACGTGGATGATTTTGTAGTGCGTAAAGTTGTTGGAGTCAAACCTTTGTTGAGAAACTGTATGGCTTGGCTTTATAAAAAAGTATCCTGCAACTTACGTATACAGAATACGTTTCATAATAAAGGACTTTATAAAATAAAATTTACTAACTATGAATGATATTCTGATTTATTAGAGAATTTTTGTTCATTTTTTAAACGTAATGCAATTTGTCTTCAAACTTAATAAAATATTTATGAGAAAAATCCCATTATGTCAAAATGAGATTTCTTTTAAAATATTTGCATATAAAACATAATGAGGATATAAAGTTAAATGATACCATCAGTGAAAATGGAACGAAATATTTAAGAAAACATCAATAGGATACCAAGACCAATTTATCGACGTTAAGTTATTGTTCAGTTGTTTTTAAAACGAATATCAGCTCTTTAATATCCGAGTTGCAAACAATAAAACTTCTTTGAGGAATATTCATGATGAAAAAATCAAGTGGAGGATACTAAACTATGGAATCATATATGGTTGCAGAGGAATTCATTGTTTTGTAAAGCTTTTTTATTTAATGTGTTCTTAATTCAGCTTAATTATTTTGGATGGGTTTCGGCTTTCATGGCGTATTTGAAAGAGTGCCAAACTTCGAAACAGTTTTCATCTTAAAGAATACTACGACTACGTCATTTTCTTAGGAAGCCTACTATAACTGTTTTATGAACATTCTTTTGTTTCCTTTTTTATTATTTCGGTCTCATCAAAATTTTTCTTTCAAATCTTTCTTTGCTAAAACATTCAAATAACACGCATTTTATAGGTCAATACATTTAGAGGGAAACAATTCTATTTTTTGATGATACTAATAAAGAATAAAAATTATTCTTGATCTTTAGATAAATGAATAGTTCCAATTAGAGGAAAGATATAAAATGTTAATGTAAATTCTAATGAACTTTTATATGTTAAAAAGATTAGTTAAGAGTACAATAATTATTGCATAAAATGCTAAATTGAATAAAATTACTATATTTGTATTCACATATTCTGATATAACATTGAACATGGCATATCAATCCAAAAGATCTGCAGTTATTGATAGGAAAACATGAGAGAAATCATTTGAGATATATAAATGACGTATTATATAAATATAATACGTCATTTGAATCATATGCATGAAGCAAATGCATGTCAACGTATAATATTAATACCATTTACGATAGAATATCATCTGCTCTGTTTATGTGAGTACATGAGCAATCTTAAGTCAACACTTTTAACCCATTATCTGCCATTGTCCCTTTTTTGGGACGCTTATTTTCGTTTATTTTTCACCTAAACAGTGCAATTTTTAGCTCTGATTGTTGCACCTGAATGTTGATCTGACTGCTATAAAGTTACAAGCCCAATAAAAATAATTTTTCTGATTTAAAAGATAGTTAATTCTAATTAAAAGTTAATTAATCAGTTTAATTAAAAAATTTAGAAATAGATCTCGTTCTTTTATCATATTAATGTAACTATTTTTTGAAAAAGTGAAATAATTGAGTTTTGGCGAATAATGGGATAAATGTCAATGTAAGATAAGAATTTATTATTTATTTTAAGGAAATGAATTGTTGGGATATTGTTTCATTGTTCCTTCCACTCTTATCTTGGAATAATTAAAAGTTTATAAGTATTTTCTTTCAACCGCAGCCTTTGTCACTTTTTATATAGCAATCTGTTCAAAATCACAGAGGGTTTTAGAAGTTGTTTGAATGCCATGAAATTACTTGAAAATAAATTCTAATATTTTTGCTACATAAAGTGCTATTATATGCAATACTAAAGTAACGTCGCACGCCCAAATTCTTTGTAAAGTTTTGTAAGGGAAAAACTAGGTTGGGGATTAATATCTATCAAATTAGGTTCTAAAATTATAAAAACTTGACATTCTTTATAGTTGTGACTAATAAAAATAATTTTTCTGATATAAAAGATAGTTAATTCTAATTAAAAGTTAATTAAGCAGTTTAATTAAAAAATTCAGAAATAGATCTCGTTCTTTTATCATATTAGTGTAATTATTTTTAAAAAAAGTTAAATAATTGAGTTTTGGCGAATAATGGGATAAATGTCAATGTAAGATAAGAATTTATTATTTATTTTAAGGAAATGAATTGTTGGGATATTGTTTCATTGTTCCTTCCACTCTTATCTTGGAATAATTAAAAGTTTATAAGTATTTTCTTTCAACCGCAACCTTTGTCACTTTTTATATAGCAATCTGTTGAAATTACAGAGGTTTTCAGTAGTTGTTTGAATGCCATGAAGTTGCTTGAAAATAAATTCTAATATTTTTGTTACATAAAGTGCTATTACATGCAATACTAAAGTAACGTCGCACGCCCAAATTGTATGGAAAGTTTTGTAAGGGAAAAACTAGGTTGGGGATTAATGCCTATCAAATTAGGTTCTAAAATTATAAATACTTGACATTCTTTACAGTTGTTTCTTATATATGAATTATTCAGAGTCTAAGAAAGCATTACAATTTCTTTTTACGTGTGTCTCTTGAAATTTAGCTACATTAATTGCTTCGCTACATGTACATGTCCTTCATGATGTAATCCACATATATTAAGATCATATGTGGATAACATATTCTCATAATCAAGAATATTCTAAAAATCCCATGGTAAATAACGAAATATTTCCATAAATGCGTGTTCATCTTCTGGAGGAAAAAATACATCTAACTCCACGTCTACTAAATGATTTACATATAAATTATGTTCAATCTAAAAGTTTCAAATTAGATTATATTTTCTTACATCGTCTGGCATATTGCGGATATATTTTTGTTACTCAGGTTTAGAAATTCGTTCTGCTATTAGAAATCATGCATTGCATGTATCGTATTTTGAAATGATAATTAATTAATTAATTTACTATCCACTTTCATCCGTTTTTGTCTTAAAACAATATGGTGACTGGAAGTAAACTGTATTAATAATAAATGCAATAAGCAGTTCGCAAAGAATATGCTTCTCTTATCTTAAATCTTCCTTTCTCTTGATGAGCTATTTGTTAGTCATTTAACCATTTTTAACAAAATCTTATTGTACGCAAAATATAAAAAAACTATTCACGCCAAAAATATCTATTATTTATCAGAAGAATTAAGCATATATTCTTTTTAATACAGAAAATTCTATCTCAATCATTTACAAATTTTACCGCATATTTGCATTGTGTGTAGCTGTTTTTATTTAGAATTTGCCGATGTTGATCTATCATGAGAAAATCCACATTACCTTCCACCGTGTACTTCTTTATTTCAGACCTTACTTTCATTGGACCATTTACTATCCATTTATGTTTACTTCTGTCTTGATTCATCATGAAGAATCATCGAGCAACGTAAGGAAACACAGACAACGGAAGGGGAAAACGGGGAAAGCATCTCTTAAGTGAGGGATTCGTACCACTGCATTAGGACAAAATATAGGGAAAAAAAAGGATGGTAAAAAGGATTTCTTCTTGCAACCTCTGGAGACCTGGACTACCCCGAAGTTTGCTGCAAGATCCTCAGAGCTGTTCACCCAAAGTACAAATTGGAACGGACGCTACTCTTTGAGGTAATGTGGTTTTAGGGCTTTCTGTCTCTAGTGTATAACATACTAAGTGCTTGTGAGACCGAACACTATCTATTGAGTGCTAACCCTGACCTGTCTGCTTCATTCTAAAACTGATGAATGAGTCCTGTCAAGCACATTGTTTTGAATTGACTTAACACCTTCTACGGACGATATTGCTTAATGGTTGGAGTCCAGTGTTTATAAGTTTGTTCTTTGGTTATTTTAAAATAGCGGGTTCCAGATGCAAAATGTGGAATGATAGAAAATTCTATGAGCGATATTTATTTAGATATGTGAAGTTAAATACACAATTTAAAAAAAACTCTTTCAGAAAATGTATAACTAAGTATTTCGATATTTTTGGCGGAACAATTTTATTGTTTCTACCGCTTCATATGTAATTTTAATAAACAATCCAATAAAAAAATCAAAATAAGTGATATTTTCATATACAAAATTCCGCAGCATTTAACGTGAAAGAATTATAAATCAAACTCTTTAAAAGAATAATTTGTTCAGCTAGATAAAATTGTATTATAACTGGCTACATCTGAACAAAAAATATTGAGATAAATATGTGAGTAAACACAAACCGCTATCAGAAATTATATGGGAAATAAAGGATTCTTTATACTGAATATCGTTAATTTTACATAATTTAAGATATTAGACAAATTATAATAATGGCAGAAATTTTCTATAATTCTTTCGGAGAACCAAACAATTTCTCTTATAAAACCTCGAAAACCTATAAACTTGAAAAACTTTTTTCTATTGAAATTTAATATGAGCAGTGCAAAAATGAAAAAAATACTTAAAAATTACACTCAAAATATTTGCAACTTCATTAAATTTGCATTCAACATCATAATTATTATTAATTTGTTTATATCTTTTATCAATGTTTTTAGCAAAGCAAATGTAATTACAGGATGCGGAAACTTGAATTTCATTCGAATTAAAAACCATTAACATTGTTACTTTAGTAATTTCAGAAATATATAACCAAGAAGCTATTCTGCCTGTATTATACCTAAGTTACCTTTGTGTGAAAGATAAAAGTTTTTAAAGAACCTACCGCGCTAAGCGTTGTGGATTGATGGATAAATCGCTGCAACAAACAAGAAATAAACCAAGAAAAATAAAAAGAAGCAAACCTTTGCAATCGCTTTGACGGAATAACGATTGTTAATCTTTAAACAAGAATGTGTTTCGCTATAAAAAAGCCGATTTCAGAACTATCTTGCTTGGTAGGTGCCATTAAAGAGCTATAGGCCACATCCGAAAGCTGATAAAAAGGTCATCGTTTCAATATTTCTAGTTGTTTATGTTCCACAAGAAACCCATCATTTTTGCATCGAAAGTAGTAACTTTTATGTTATTCAGGAAAGTAAACGATATTGAATTTATCTGGAGGGTTAAAAGTTATCTTTCACATCCATGTCCCCTACGTCAGTTTATTTGAGGGGGATAGCATTTTCGCAATACATCTGGAAGTGGGGCGCTTTCTTTTATTTTCATTTCGAAGTAGAAAAAAAAGTAGATTTTCAACTTTTTCTCACCGTGTTGACACCCCCTTTATCCCAAGTTCTGATGGCGTGTGACGCTGAACCAGAACAGCATTTACAAACAAATTTTGCCAGTACCACTAAGATGAATGTTGCCTCTACATCTGTAAAGAAAGAATCAGGATAGAGAGAAGAGAGAAGCGATAGATAGATAGAGAGAAAGAAACTCGGAGGAAGGGAAATACACTGAGAAGTAAAAAGTAAAAACGACAGATTTCGAAAAGAACGAGAGAAGCAAAGAAAAAAAGTCTGGGCTTGTAAGGGGTTGACAAGAAGGGACCCGAAAAGCGAGAAGAAATATGGCTATGAGTTATAGTAATATATTGAATAGGGGGAAATGTTCTCTGGGCAAAAAGTCGTTGCAGTTGCAAAGCTGCATTTTTTTACTCTCTCTCCAATAGCGGAAATCTATTCTTCAGCTACAAGAATGAGTGTCCCCAAAACGCATCGAGTGTCCAAAGGACAAAAGTTGCACTCAAATTCAAATGTCGTCGGAAAGATATTAGTATAACTACGAAGACATGATGATCGTCTATGTGCATGCTCATATTCAAGTATTCCAACGGCTGGATGTCTATTGCTTTTTTCCTGCAAGCACATCGTTTGTCATAAGTGTGGAATAGATAAAATTAAAATACCAACGCGGATTCCAAGACGGCTTTCACGTCACGAGATATCTCAACGTTGAAGATACTCCCAACTTTTTATTCATATATCACTGGAGATTGCCGAATGCTGTTATATACATAACACAACATTCGCCTCCATGATTCATGAAGATTCACTAAAAATATATTGAGACCAGAATAAAAACTGAAAATGCGCATTTTTCTCTGTCGCTACTTTTGAATAAAATTAAGTATTAAAAGTGGAAGGCTTATTCGAGACGTATTTCTAAATTTTTTCCATGTAATGGCCATGAAATGAATTAATTTTAATGTTTTAAAATAGAGATGTAAATTAAGCATTTTATTAATAGTTCATCTTACCGACTCATCTAACGAAGAATTTCTGCAGCGTAAGAAACAAATTTAATTTTATTTCCTTTACGACATATTTTGAAAATAAAAACGGGTCGTTTGTATGTGTATATCCTGTTTTGAAAAATATTAAAACTAGATATTAAGCTCAGTCTTAATATTTTTCAAATATTAAGATTATGCAATATAATATTGAAATGTCTTCTCGCAGTATATTTTTATTTCAAACATGCAAGTTTTTATCGTTTGAATTTTTCATGAAATACTTGGAGTTTAAAACACTTTATTTTTTCGGACTGAAAATTGAGTGATAAGTGTGTATGATTGCTAAATATTGAATTAAAGCTCATTTGTAAAAAAATTCATTATTAGAAGAAATTCTCGTCACCTTTATATTTGTCTTAATTTTCTAAATCACTAAAATCATGTAATAAAAGTAGTATGTTTTTTCAACATTTAATAAACCCTAAAACAACTTTTAGCAATCTATTTTACATTTAATTCGAATATACTGACATTCTTAAAATCTATTCGACAAAATTGCAAGTGTTCTGCCACTATTTGTTATGTGTCATACACAATTCTCTGTTCTAAAATTCGGATAAAAATGCATTGCTTTCATTGTATATTGATATAAGTGTTCTAGCATAAAAATGACAGTATCGTCTGTCATATTCACATTACTCATAGTTCCCGAAAATGTAATTTCAGGAAACTAACCAGATTCAATTGGCCAAAATTATACGAAATTAGACAAGTCTGAAGCCTCTGAAAGTATTAGAAAACAAGGTATATATAATGAATTTAACGGAACTAAAGCAATGCAGAATAGAGCAGAGATTTCTGAGTGGCCGTATTTGAAAATCAACCAATCGTTGCTTCATCTGAATATTCACCTGACATTCAACATTTCCTTACACCAACCCTTACAGTTCTATTTCATAATGAATGCTAGCACTTCTGCTAGAAGTCCCTAGAAACTGGAGAGTAATTATTTCAATATGCTGGCTATTTCGAAGTTCTCCGGCGTCTTTACTAGGATATCGGGAACCGCAAGCATAACATACCATGGTTAATGTCGCAAACTCGGCGTATCGAAGTACAAAGGCCTTCGTTGTAGTTACATCCAGGGAATTGTTGACTTCCCCTGATTTAAAGGGACATGAATATTTATGGATCAACTGAAGAGAAGAGAAGGATTTTGTAGCCCACAAGAATTATAAAAGGAGAATTCCAGGTCGAAAAAGTCGTTAATGTCACTCTGGATCCCGACTGAAATTCTTGCTGAAACTTTCTGTTCGAGTAATAAAGAATCTTGTTTTGAATTTTTTTTGTGATTAAAGAGCAACAGATAAGGATAATTTCGGATTTGTAAAACCATATATTCTTGTTACATTCATATTAGTGTTTATGTTGACTTTAGATGCTTGAAAAATTAAACTGAAAATTTGGGATTCTTGTTGGACATGTATTTCATGCGTTAGCTTAAGGCAAAGAACCACAAAATATTCCTTATTAGAAACAACTTTAAATAGTGATATTTAAATATTTTGGAAGCAAAACTTTATTTTTCATAAACTATTGGGTGAACTTCGACAAAGAACCACAAATTATTAAACATTATTAACATTTAAAAATTTTTTGGATAAACTTTTGGGCGGAATGTGACAAAAACTTTTTTATGTCTTAATACACGAGTATTTAAACAATATTTATATGTAGTTAGGTTAATACTTTACTATTACCGAGGACAATAGACGCATTTATCATTAAAAAGAACTGGCCATGATTTAGTGCATCTCGCTATGAATATATTTTAGCGTATGCGCTATGAATTATGAAAAAAAAATCAGATTTTGAGCACAAAATATTCTCTGAATTTCCTATTTACAAAATAATATTATTGCAATAAGCTTGATAACATTTAGTAAATAAAATTTTACTCTCGTTCATTTTATTCAGCAGAATATACAAATAATTAAACTATCTAATCTTTCATTTCTTTCAAAGTATTCTGTAATTCTGCTAGACATTAGAAGAAATTATTTATGGGATGACTACAAAATTTAGAGGCAAATTAAATTAGCTAAAACACCTCTGTTTGACAAAGAATTTAATATTAGTAAGGTTAAGCTTAATTAATCCACTGACTGTGATACATTTTTAAATTCCAGACGTAGTCTATTAAAATAATTTAAATCAATGTTTCGAGTCCCCTGACGATAAAAAACTTAACCTTTGGATGCATACAAAGGAAGTGTATTGTTTATCTGGTTCGAAATAGTGAAGCAATTTTGTATACTGAAAAATCTCTTAGTTCTGCATAATTAAACAGGCTTAAACTGCAAAGTTAACTTTGAAAAGCACTTTTTAAATGTAAAGTAGATTCGCTAATGAAGAAAAAATTCAAAATATTCCTTGAATAAGGGTTGCTTTAATTTAATTCCAATAACAAATAAGTAGGACATAAACTTCAGAAGTGCAAAATCAAAAAGGAAATCTATAAATTTGCATGGCTGAAAGAACCTACAGTGAAATTTAAATGTTTTTTTCAGAAAAGAACGACTGTAATTAAAGAAGTAACTGTGTTGCAATTATTTACATCTAACTTAGTTGTAAGGATGCTACCTGAAAGAATTTTCGCTTAATGGAAATTGGCTTAATGGAATTTCAAATTAGCGATCTTCCTATGTACCTGTGTAGTGTTTTAAGAAAAGGGGTTTTCATCCCAAATTCTGTATTTTCTTGTTTAATTCAAGGGTGCACAATTATTAAAAAATTATTTGAATATGTTTCCTAATAAAATTTAGAAATAATTTCCAGTAAACTTTAATAAAATTAAGGATTTATTATTTATAGGAAATAAAGTATGTAAGGAGTTGTTGTTACAGTATTTTGGTTGTTGGTAACATACTATATACCCAATAATGTACAAAACTTTTGAATAAAACATGATCTTAAATAAGTGAAACAATTGTCGGTAATTTTGAAAAATTAAAAATACATTTTATAAATAACTTGTCAAAGTTGCACATTTTTTAGTTGGAACCATATAAACGTTACTTATTTTCTTTGTTTAAATATATGTATTGGTTTCGAATCATTACGAACTTATTGGGGGTTAGACGGAACTAATTTCAATCTCAGTGGCATTATTTTCCTAATTTATATGGATTTTGTAACTGCTGGAGTTCTTTAGATTGCGGCTACAAGTGAAAAGGCATTTAATTGTCTCTCTTGGAACACACACTTTTTAATATTGTGTTAAGACTAGCTGATGCCCGTGACTTCGTCCGAATAGTAACACATTATTGATACCTTGTTGCTCGGGATAAAATATTTTCATGTCTTTATAGTTTTAATGTAAAAAATCCGCGCATGCTCCAATAAACAAAAAGCTGCAGACGATAACAATAAACACATTGTTAGAAAATGCGGTTTTTAAACACTTTCAAAAATTAATTAAAATTAAACAGAATGTTACACGGAAAGGAAATTGATATCACTGAAAGGCTAATTTTTTAAACTTTAAGATGATGTTAAACTGGGCTTTGTGCGATAATATGCTCCGAAGTTATTATGGAGAAACGTTAAAATTGAAGGTAAATTTTAATTAGTTAAAATTCTAAGTAAAATTTAGAAAAATCCTTTCTTATTGCACACCAACTACCCAAGAAGCAACCACCTGTCAAATTTTCAGCTTCTATTCCCAGTGGTTTGGGAGATTCGTGGATAAGTCAATGAGTTGATTTTCTCTTTTATAAACAGGGTGTCCACTAAAGTTCTTCTACAACACATTAACTTGAGAACGGCGAGAACTATTACCACAAACTTGGTGTCTAGGTATAGTAAAGGGACCATGCGTTAGACGATGATATCGGTTACAGAGCCACCTGGCGGTAAACAACGAAGTTAGCGTTCCTATCTCAAAAGCGGTACAATATACGGGAAAAAAGTCATTACAAAATTTTAGAGCGTCTTCAATTTAGTAAGAAAAGATACCTTGTGCACTTTAATACAAAGACCAGAACGCTTAGAATGCACATTTGTTTGTTCGCATTTTCCGAAATTGTGTCGTCACAAGACATGGTCAAAAGGAGAAAATGTTATTTTTCGGACAAAAAATGCCCCTTTATACTTTCTGCAGCATATCTGGTGAAAATAAAGGTATCTTGTGATAACTAATTGTTCTGTTTTCTTTCTAACGCTTTTCTGGAGTAACAGTGTTGGAAATTGCGTCCAAACAAATGCGCGTTTTACTCGTTTTGTTTCTAGTATTATTGCGCTCAAGGTGTCTTAGCGTACAAAATCGCAGACGCTCTACAATTTTGTACTTTCCTTTTTTCCGTAACTTGTAGCGTTTTCGAGATAGGAACACTAACTCCTGTCTAAGGCGTCAGGTGTCGCTATAACTGATCTCACCGTGTAGCGCATGGTCAATTTACTATATACCAAGTTTGTGGCAGTAGTTGTCGCCGTTCTCAAGTTAATGTGAGGTAGAAGGACTTTAGTGGACACCCTGTATATAGGTAATTATGTTCGGCAGATAACGTTTCCCATTCTATTAAATATAAGTGCATAAATATATAAATTGTTTTTAACTGGGTATCACACTATGAAATTTAAAAGTACGTTGCTGGGGAAATCATGAAGACTAAGTTGCAAATAAAAGATTTTATAGAAATTAAACGCAACGAACATGTTTCCATGTAGAACATGTAGTTGCAAAGGGCGACTTGCTATTAAATAAAGCACATGGATTAAAGAAAGCAAACTACAGATATATTCAATATTTATGCTTGAATAAATCAGTACTCGATATTTTCACGAAACCCTAAAATTTAAATTTTACAAATTTCCTATAAATAAATAAGAAAATTTGTTTAAATGTTCTGTTAAATAAATGTATGGGTCCTTATCTATTTTAAATACAAATTAAGCAGTAGAGTTTGTTTACACGAAAAATAAGCTAGGTATAAAATAGAGAAAAGCAGCTAAGTTGGAACGGCAACTAGGTATTAAATAGAAAAAAATATATGTATATATATATTTAAAATACAGAGATACTTCATGTTTATAATTGAATAAATCAGTATTCAATATTTTCACAAAATCTCACAATTTTAAGTTAACAAATTTGAATAAAAATTAAGAAAATTTGTTTTAACGCACTGTTAATCTAATTTTAAGGAACTTTGTTTATTTAACTACAAATTCAGTAATAAAATTTTTTATACAAAAACTCGCACTGTTTATTTGTAATTATTAAACAGAGTAAAGCCTTTTTTTTTAAAAAAATAGAATATTACTATATTTCATATTTATGCTTGAATAAATCAGTACTCGACTCTTTTCAAAAAATTCTCGCAGGCGGAATTGAAATAAAATTTAAAGTTATCGAAACAAATATTTCGCCGATCGCATTTCTGAAGCGCGAATTAAAATAAAAATCACTCTGTGTTGAATAATTGTACTGGAAATCCCAAAGATACTCTTGAAGTAAAAATAATAACCGTCAAAATTAGATCAAATCTTTCTGAAGTTGGAATACTTTCTCTTCAGAGTTCCGCGTGTTTTTCTTTCCTTTCGAGGCAAAAGTTAAACAACAAGTGACAAAAATATTTAGAAAAAATGTTTTTCTTCTCATTTTTTCCCCGTAGAATTACGATATTCTACTAAGCAAAAGTGATAAAAATAAATTATTTTCTAAAAATTTTTTATAAGCGTCATGGGATCATAAAGGAGTTTTGGGAGTTTCAGATCCTCTATCAAATTGAAATGGCAGATTGAATTAAAATAAAAACCTATGATAAAAATTTTGATTCATACACGGAAGTTTGTTTTTATTTCGCCCGAAATAAACAAGATTATATGAATTTGAGCAAAACTCTCAACACTTTCAGTAGGCTATTGGAAATTTGAGCTTAATTGTCTGAATAGTTTTCTGTATTTGAAAATTGCGAATACATAGATTTATCAAGATGGGTGATTGATTCCTAGTTGTAGACCAAATATGTGTCAAAAGAAGTTACACGAAAGTTTTTGTAATGTAAAATGTGTAATGTGTACATACACAGAATTTCACCTATCGTTTGTTTATTATTGTTTTAATTATCAACTGATTTCATTGTTTGAATCAATAAATTTAATCAGAAAGTCAGCAAACAATCTTATGGAAATAATGATCATTTAAAATCATATTAAAAATGAATAAAAATCTGCAGAAATTTAAAAAAAATTATTTTCTAAGAAAAATGAAAAAAATCAAAAAGGCACAATAAAACAAGTTACGGTAAATTTTTGTTGAAATGAAGGAAATGGTGTTATCGACAATTATCGGAAAATTAAAGTTATTACATTAAAATTTTTAAATTTAAATTAAGAATTCATTTTTTTGTAGAAAATATAGCACATTAGTCTTCGTATTGCGATTTTCAAAAATAAAAGAAATGCATTATACAATTGATTTATTTGATGTCAATACAAGTATAGCTTTATAGTGTATGACATCGTAATTTCCTTGCGCACTACTCTTCCTATAAATTTCCTACACTATAATTCGCTATATATATTTCCTTAAAAATTTATTAAATTTTATAGTATGTAGAATATACCTTTAAAATGCATGATTCCTATGATATAATATATTTAAACAGAAATCTACAATTTTAATAATGTTTTTGATCAATAATTCTGTCAGAGAAGTATATAGAACTTCCCGAAAAACCCCTCATAAATAATTATTAAAACAGAATAGCTAATTTTTCTATGCATTTATTTTCTGATGATATTATCTTTTAATTAGTTCCATGCCATAGAAAGTCACAGACATATTCGTAAGCAAAATCTGAATATTAAGTTAAAAAATTCAATTTCAGTATTTAAGCAGAGAAATCAATTCGTAATTATAAAAACATTCTCTCGTACCAGAAACGAAACACTAAGCAGATATGCACACATTCTCAAATAGTTTGCTTCCGTAAAACTCCAATTTCCCAAATTAACTTTCTTGACATATAATCCATAATTCAAATAATCAGACAATGTCATTTTAAAGTTCAATGTACACTTCTCGGAAACGACTGTATGACATTATAATAATACATGCACAAAGTAGCGAAAAACGATCTTTACTTTTTAATATTGAGAACCGAAACATGCAGTCTCAGTAGTTTCTAAATATTTGGCATTCACTTTTCTAGTCTACGAAAGTGTCTGGGGTTCGTCTAATGCCCGTATACTGCATACAAAATGCGTCGAGAAAGGACATAAAAATATCAGAAACTGCATTATGGTTCTTGTTTCTGAAACAGGAGCCTTTTAATGATCAGTGTCATGCTAAGCTATCGCTTAAGCATGCTACACGCATTCACGCAAACTGATACGCACCATTCGTTTTGTGAATGCTTAATACAAAGTTAAAAACATGTGCCTCCACTATGTAGAGAAAATAGCCTCGGACATTAGCTTCAAAAAATATCTCAGACTAGTTTGCGTTGGAAAATTGTTAGGAATAATCGCTTCTTTTTCTCTTTTTCCATAAATATGTATTAAAAAGTTTCCTTTCTCTTTTTGGAACATTTTAAGTGTTTTATCTGTGCTTTATCAAATTTATTCATTCCGCTTGTGCAAAGTTACGTGATGCAGTTCACGACAGCAATTGAAGTTTCGTTTTCAAGGATTTCTATTTAATTTATGAGCCGATTTTGGATAATTTTTACATTGATGTCTTTCATTTTCTCGCTAAGTAAATTGCTTACCAGTTCAAAGAAAGGATATAATATTGTAAAACTATCAACGAACTCTTTTTATTCATTCTAAGGTATAAATTTATGAGCTGAATTTTGATAGCTTATTTCCATACTTGTTAAGGGAGGTGCCTTTTATACCAATGGGTTTTGGTTAAGAGTTTCGCTACGAGAGACTTTATCCTATCTCAAAATCTATTTGAGTCATTTTCAATAACACAATACTTGTCGGCGTGTGTATTTCAATTCGGCGGAGAAGAAAAACAATACAGATGCAACCTGCATTGAAATCAATAAGTTTTTATGATATATGCTTCTTTAAGCTAAATTATGATTTTTACATAAATAGTACTTATTTTAAAACTTACGGTAGTTAACGTGTAGCAATTACAAATAGTTACGTGTAGTAATTACAATACGTAAGTATTGTAAAAGTAATGCGTTATAAAATTACCATAAAAATTAAGATTTTCAATCCATTGGGTGCAAAATTCAGTACGAATTCAGCTATATATCAAACAATAAATTTTAACATGAAAATAAATTGTATTTTAACAGGAATACCACATGAAATAAAGATATATTAAATTTTGCTAGTATTATTATCAAACAACATACAAAGAGTTTAAGCTTTAAAAAGCGAACATAGCAATTTATTCATAAATATATTTCATCTGAATCTCAAAGTAATCTGTAAAGTATGCTAGAAATCTGTAAAATAGATGTACAGGAATTCTTACTACAACTTTAAGCAGCTAGTGAAATGTTTTGTTCCACTTAGGTTCAAAGCTTGCCAACAGATGGCGGTTATTGTAGAAAAGGTAGCAAAGTGGGAGTATTATCAAGCAGATGGGATAAATTTATTTATTATTTTATAAAGAGAAAATATTTAAATAAAAGTTTACTTTAAGCCATGTACCATCATCAAGTTCGATATTACAGCGAGTAAATGAATTTCATGTTTATGTTAAAAAATATTTCCTGTTATTTTTTAATAAAATGAATGTGAATATCAGCGTTTTAAATTATATTTTTAGTTTCAAATAATTAGAGATAATTAACACTGTTTTTCCTCTACTACATGATTCAAATCAATAATCCATATTATTACATAAAAACGCGAATCCAATGAAATTATTCATTTATTAATGAAATCATTCATTTATGCAAGTATATATTTACTTCTATGATAAATATCCATATATCCGTTCATAAAATGCCATAATGCAAAGCTACTGTGCCAACCAAACCAGTTGAAAGATAAAAGTCACTTCCCTATAGGGTGTCATGTATAGATCAACATCTTTTGTAACAAAATTTACAATAAACGTAAGTTCTGTCTTATCGTTAAAAAATCTACGTTGTTAAAAAAACAATTTTTTTCTTCTGTAAAATACGAATTGTTACAAATAAATTGTGAGTAGATTTTCCTAGAATAATTTCATCTGATACGTTATCATATTATGAGAGCCTTTAAACATTCAAGTAGACATGCTTCAAATGAAATATTTTACAACAAATTCATATCATTAATTTATTATGAATCGTAACGAAGGAAAAAAAATAGAAACTTTTGGTTTAATATTAATTCATAATTTATCAAAGATAAATACTTCAGAAATAACATTTATTACTATAAAGAAACCAAAGTTTCTTATTGATGAAACATTATACACAAATTTGCAAATATCCTTTCACCTTAATATGTTCATAAATGTTTTAATATAATTACATAATAAAACTAAAATTTTAGTTATGTTTCAGATGAATTCATATCTTTCAGAATCAGAAAGATCTTAGTAGACAATAGTAAGTTTAAAACAGTGTTAAAAGGCGTTTAAAGTAATATCCGGGAAGCAATTTTTAGCTTTTATACATAAAAGGAATTACTTCATTGCACGTTGTTAAAAGTTGTTTTCATTAAAAAGAGATACGTTATTATTAAAATATTTAAGCAAAAAGATTATTATCTTCGTTTAAATATTAAGTTTAGTTCAGTTTTAAATGTAGAAATCAAATATCAATATATGGAAGCCAAAACAGCAGTCAACAATTTTTTTTGTTATTCTTCGGAGTAAGTATGTAAAATTATTTTCAATTTTCGCATCAAAGTTGCTTATTTGGATATCTAGGAAACCTAAAAATTTAGGAAGTCAATGCTTTTGTTCTTACTTCTAAAGTTATTGTAGACAAAATGGAATTTCAGGCGTGCATACGAGTTGAATTGTATAATTTTATAAAACACACGACCACATACATATTTAATAGTAAATCTAAAAGTAAAGATCATCATGGAAGTTGTTTTGGATGTGTGTACACATTCGCAATATTTTAAAAATGACGCATAGAAAAATAATTATATATTTTCATGATTCGATATAATAATAAGCTGTGATAAAAAGATAATTATAGTAATAAGAATAAAAATTTAGCAGTAGCACAAGTTTCTAGTTTTCTTGTAACAAGAAATGGTGTTAAAGGCTTTCTGACGTTGAGATTTTAATAATTTTACTTTTAACTAAAATATTTGTTGCATGAATATTTATAAATATCAAAGTGTAAAAAAATTAAGCAGTATACACGATTTAAAGAACAATAATTAACCATGAAACATATAACACGAAAATGCAAACATAAAACTGTTTGTAACGGAAATAAAAAATAGAACACATAGCTTCTAATAATACTAAAATTTCCAGAATGCTTCCAGACTTTCAATAATTGCATAAAAATGCTATATTTTTCGAAGTTCCAGCCTCTTAGAAATACTTCCGGTGTCTATTAAAGAACCTTTCCAAACGACACTAGAATCTGATGTCTTGGATAATCATCAAAATTCAGGCATGTAAGAGAATTTGATTCTAGACGCATCGTAATTGTCTTGGCTCATTCTGTGATCCGATAGCGCGAGTTGAGAAGGAACTAATCCCATTAATAGATTCCCGATCAGCTTTTCCTATAAAGGGGCATTCTGCTCTCCTTTCGCGGAACATGTAGCATGAGAATTAATCTCTGCCATTTTAAAGCGTTTGTTTTACCCCAACTCTACATTCAAGTGGCCCGTTCGCATGTCAGGTTGAGAATTGTTCGAATAGCTCTTTTGAATTAGTGCACTCAAGTCTGTCTGTAGTATATTACCTCTATTTTCGTGTATTCCATTTTGGTCTAATGTAGCAGAGAAGAATAGGAATCGTGAGCTTCATTCGCAAATGCAGTAGAAGAGTTTGCATGGTCTAAAAATAAGTAATGCTTAACCATTTCAAATAATTTATTTTATTAAAAGTCTTTTCAATGAAACGCCGATTTTTTTTCTTTTAGTATTATGTTTTAAAACTGCTTGTGATGTATTCTATTTATGGCACAAATAATCATCGATCTAAAATGATCATACGACGTCATCTGTGAGTTACGAAGTGTTGATGAACTTGTATCTTTGTCCACCTTTTTAGATAAATAATCAGTTGATTACAATTACAGTTACAATCCTACCATTTCAGGAGCTTTCATATCGTGTAATATATGAATAAGAAATTTGGAGCTTTTCGTGGGGGTCTGTACAGAGTCTGTTCAAATACTTTGCTTAGCACATCATCTGTACAACTAAATAATAGCAGCTTCACTTTCTTTATGTTGCCCACCTTTTTAGTCTCTGGTCACAAAATAGATAGTTTTACTCTCTGAATCAATGTATGTACTCATGTGTGATGGATAAATTTTTCAGTAATGAAGAAGGTGTGTTGTTAAAATATACGAAATGAGTATTCCAATCTCATCTTCCTAGCTTTTTAAATTTTTTTCTTAAATTTGTATCGTTTTATAACTTTTGAAAATTACTGGAAATACGTAAATATTATTATCTTTTGATTTATTAATTTTGAAATAAATTTTGTATTTAACGCAGGTTCTTACGTAAGCATACGCTTTTGTTTATCTGTCAGTTAAGAGACACTCTTGGTTACAAGCTAAAAACCATTTTCAGGTTGAAGATAGTGAATTTCGTCAGATTCAACAACTAAAAGAATGACTTCACAAAGAACATATGAGTAGCTGAGAAAGTAGAAATCAGTTTCTAAAAGCTGACAGAGAACTCAAAAGAGAAACTAGCCGAAATAATTGTGTATATAGTTATTCTGAGTTCATTGTTTAGATTTCATTTCTGATTAAAGTTATTCCAACGAAATATTTATCACTTTTCGCATATTCGTCGCATTTTAGTCATTGTTGATTTTAATTAAGCAATGGCTATTTATATATTTCTGTAAGCATAAATCGCATTCTTTATCCTTATTTATCAAGGTTATTTTCCTCTTTAAAATTGATTATAAATGTAATTTCAATATAACTACTGATAAAACTTGCTTCCAATTTGAAAGACTTATTACCTCTAGTTTAATCTCACCTCAAGTTTGCAGACTATTCTTCAAATTTTTCATAATATCTCGATAAATAATTTCATTTAAACGTCTTGAATGATAAGAAAACAATTGCATAAATTTCATGAACCTTTATTTGTATTTTTTAATATATTAAATAGCAAATAATTGGGCAAGCCGATGAATTTAATTATTTTAATTAATTTGAAACTTGGAAAACGAATAAAATTTGAAAATTCTAATAAAAACTTTCAAAAGTAAACATTCTTCAAGGAAAAGCTAAAATATTGCTTTAAGCAAAGAGTAAATTTTGACACATTGCTATATTTAACTAGACTAAGAAACTCTCATAGGGAATTGAATTAATAAATTAGACAAAAAAATTAATAAGTTATCAAAAGTAGTGGCTTTAATTTAGTTTAATAATTTTGAAAGAATACAAAAAATTAAAACCAAAGATAGGTCCTGATCTGCAAATCTATTAATCTCCATCATAGTCTTAAAATAAATAAATAAAATCCACAAAACTGAATTATTTATAAATTGAAAATACATAAATAAGCTATGCAGAAGTACTGTCTTGCTTTCACAGTGAATATTCTTATACAAAACCAAATGGCAGTACTCACGCTCGAAGAAAATGAAGCTTAATGCAATCCTTAAACATACATAGATTTCTCCTTCTTGAAGGTTCTAAGCAATATTTAAATGACCCCTTTCCTAAGACGGCCCATTTGCGTTGGTAGGAGTTATGTCATAACGTAAATTTTATATCCATACCCTAGCTAAGACGCTGTAGTACCTTAATAAAAGGATGAACGCGTGTTAGCTTACTTAATGAGTAATGCGAGTTAGCGGAAAATCAAAGTGACAAGCCAAAGACACTTTTATATTTATTAAGAGGATTGAGTGGTCCTCTTATCACTTCCGATCCGGATGAGGCATTTAGAAGCTTTATTATAAAAGTGATTGAAATCACAAAGTGATTGAAAGTTTCGCTCCGTCACCTTAGCTGCAGCGATAACAGCGCCGGTCTCCGGTTAGGTGACTTCAGTTTCACGCATCACAGATTGTTTTGCCTTGCGATTGGTGAAGGGGACTTTAATTATAGAATGCCAGCCGACCACTTGTAGGAATGGCTAGGAATATTTTATCCCTTCAGGTAGGCATCCTTTCAGAGAATGGGTTTTTGACGCAATTCGAT
>BGPR01000007.1:1184333-1250149 GCA_013235015.1 Araneus ventricosus | reverse complement strand
AGAGACAAAAATCAAAACACTAACTTTCCGACTTTCTCCTTCTCTTAAATACATTCCCCATCCCCCGATTCCTTCTTTACTCCCCTATTCCTTCCAAAGCTCAAAATTTTACGCCCTACTTGTTAAAATCATTAATGTTGAATAAATTTCTATGGGATCATTAGAACTCATGTGCTTTGATTCGATAACGCCAAAGTAGAGTGTAACTTAAAAGTGGAAGGGACTCAACAATAGAAAGGGAAAAGGAACAGTTTTTATTTCCTTTCCTTATTCCAAATAATAAAGACAATAATAATAATAATTTGAAGTCCGTTGCATGAAATGATATGAATACTTCATTAAAAAGCAGAAACAAAGGCCTTTCTGCCAAAGTTGGGAGGTTGCTTTAAAGTATTTCAAACAATGGCAAGTCTGGGAGAGAACCCACGTGACTATTTTAAACCACGTGGGTAAAGAGTCGTCTTCTATCATGCTGAAAGCGTTGTTTTGCTGTCAAATTTTTGAAACATAAATTCTGGGCTTCTGTGTAAAAACAACGCCAAAGGCTCAATGTGTTTCAAATTAACATAATACATGTTACAAGATTTACTGACAAAATTCACGGTATTGTTTTGTTATAAAAGATAAAATGGTTTTAGCAAGAAGTTTCCAAGTTGAGTTATGGATTGTTCTTCTTGGAGTGGCCATTTATGTCATTCGTTTGGACACAAAAGAGTAAAAAGAAAGAGATATGAGCACTTAATTACTCTAGCTTGATAAAACATAACATAATTCTTTGTGGTTTGAAATGAATTCTTTTGAGCATCAAACAGATCTCTTGATTTAATTTTACTAGAATACATAATTATAATCTTCAGCAGCTTTTATAATCCTGCCATTTAATACAACTATACATTTATATCATTATGAAACAACATAATAACACAGTTGTGTTTCTTGATCTTTATATTCATATTTAACATTAAATGTACTGTGATAGGTGAAATGACCGTTTTCTTATTGAGGCTCCAAGGCATCAGTGAAGCGTCGGTGTGCTTAGTGTTATCGTTAACATATCACATCGTCACTTAACAAGCAATACCAACTATCTCAATTTTACAGGAAGAAGAAAAAAACAGAAATTTTCGCAACCGATAATGAATATGACTGTTGTTTCATATCTGCCACAAACATGAGAACATAAATCTTTTTCGGATGCGAAAAATTCCTGCTATATTCGTTAGTCATTGCGAAAAATTAAGTCTCGTTCTTCCATTTGCAAAATTTGGAAAATTTTGATATTTGGTGTTGCTTGTTAAGCGACGATATGTTTCTAAATTTCATAATCAAATTTAGAGAAGAGCAAGTACCGTAATAATATATCATCAAAATTGAACTCTAATGTGATGAAAGATAGAGTAGGATGAAGAAAGGGCAAATTAGAAATGATAATAACATAAAACTACCCATTTATTATTTTCCATTTATTTCTTTTAGAGTTCTTTCTAAATAGGAGATCAATAGACAGGATGGTTTTCTAGTGCTGAATTCTTTTTTTAATATATTCTACCCTTACATTTCTCCTTTAGTATAAAATTCTGTTCAGGTAATATATTTCTCTCTGTGTTTTCACTCATATATCATTTGAAGTCCCCATTACTGTTGAGTAGTGTGAATGTGCGAAATTTAAACAGAATTTCCGGTAATAATACCTAAAGAGTCTTGAAAACACATCGCTGATATAAAACAATTTTTGTATAAAATGCCGTTTTCAAAAATGAAATAAAATAATATTTGTAGGCGTTTTATTTTATCAGATTATTTCCTATGTTGCACAGAAATTTCCGCTTATTATTGAAATAGAGAAAAATACGACACATTTTTCATCATTTACGTATAAGAGTATACAGTTTATATCAAAAGAATACCCTTATTCTAAAAAATGCGTTTGAAAATTTTCTCTTAGTTCAACCCGTTACAACTCTAAGAAAATATATATCAGTTACCTCTATGCAGATTTTGGAAACAAGAACAAAACCAACACGTTTGAATATATTTTACTCCTTCAAGATAAAATACAGGTAAGGAATTGGTCATTAAGAATAAAAGTACATAACATAAGTAGCGTTTAAGCGCGATTCTTTAGTTACCGCTTTACTTTTATGAACGATTTTTCGCACTAATTTATACATTCAAAATCAAAAGACATAATGTGAATGAACTGGAAAAAGATTTTATTTTATCAAATGTAATCATTTCTTTTGTAGTGCGATAAAAGGAGGCCCTCCACAAAATCTCCTAGTCGATTCTTTTTCCAAAAAAAAAATCAATCTTTTACTATTCTCAGGAGATTTCATCCACAGGCAAAATCATGCAATCAGGATGAACTTCATCCTCGGATTAAGGAGCAGGAGCTGAATATGTAAATCAGTTCTTTTCGTAGGTATGCCATGCGGGAAATCAGGCATGTGAAGATTACACTTATTCGAGAAGTATCCATAGGTCTTTCCATGCGATAAGTTACGCTTGCTTTATGCGCAATTCTGTCTATATATGTATAAAATTGGGATGTATAGAAGAAATGATATATTTTTGTTCTTGCAAGGACATAATACTCCTCCTTTTCTTGAAAGGATTCGTATAATTATCCAAAAAGGGGATTGTAAGGAAAAAATGTGTAAAAGAATCGTCAGTAGAAAGATTTTCTTTTCGGCGAGTAATTTCACGGCGAATATTAAACTGAATCATCAGAAAGAAATTAAATCCTCTGCTTTAGTACAGAGCATTGGCGAAAAGGGTAATATGCTCGCCAACTGAATTTTGAATTTCGGAGTTCGGTTTATTTCTTTTCATCTAAAATGGGAAATGGTAATTAGAAATGATTTACGGGTTTCCGCTTGCAAAAGTTTCTTCCGCCAAAAGTACTTACATACGAAAAGGACTGAAACAAATTAAGTAAATTATTGCTTAGAAGTATTTCTTTCAAAGAAGTCACATGCAGTTTTTTTGTGAGTGTGTCGTTGCAGTATTTTGATCGGGTATTTTTCATTTCAGTTTTGCTTGTTTTTGCCAGTCTGTGCATTTAAATACTAATATAAATTCAAATAACCCGTATCTCTCTTATATTTTCGGTGATAACTTCATTTCTGTGAAGTTACACTTTCCGTACATTTAAACTGGAATGTTTCTTTTCCAGAGCAATAAGAGGAAAGAGTTTATGTTTGGACATCTGAAAATGGAATGCCGCCTTTCATTAATAATTCGAAATGTTATAATTACTTGAGAGAAAACTTATGTGTTGGGAAACTTAATTTGTGCCCAGTGTTGTATGCTATTACAGATGAATGAAATTTTTCTTACGTGGAATGTAAATTAACTTCATATAGAAATATTTTCGCTTTCAGAATCATAAATAATGAATCTTGAGAAAAAGTTCGTAAATATGAGATAATTAAAGAAATATTCAAATAGTTATGCAGAGAAATATGCAAATCAACCTTCATTTTTTTTAATGAATATGAATTTTGTGACTTAAAAATTAATTGGAAATAACTAATACTAGAAAAAGATTTGATTCAATTATGGGAAGTAAATTAAATGGCTTCAGATTCAGATATCAGCAGAAAAGAAAAACTGCAAAAATTGAAAGAAAATGAAAACTACATTCGCATTCTTATGAACCTTTTTCAGGATAGCTAACGAATTTCAAAATCGAAGCTCAAAAGCTTTAAAATGTTTTAAATTTATTCATAGAAGAGCAATAATAAATAAAATGATTATTCTAGGGACACAAAAATATCTAAATGGTCCTTCGAACTTTTAACTGAATTTTCTTCTTGTTAAATAGGGAAGCTGAATCAAAGAAAGTCTTTATGATCTGAAAGTCCTAAAAAACCTTTTTCTTCCTTTCATATAGAAATTTTTCAGGACATTTTGTTTAAAATTTCCAGAAAGTTAAGGGGAAAATCTAGGTAAATCTTTTTAATAATACATTTAGACCTATGAATGATTCGTACATTAGCGTTGTATTAAAATAAATTTATTTGGTATTAATTTTAAAAAAAACGTTTCCCTCAAATCTCGCTTTCAAACGATTCGACTTTTTTGTATTTCTGTTAAAATTTAGGCTATTTAAAAAAAACTTTAATTACATTTGGTATTGAAATCAAAATTTGTCTATACTTAACTACAGATATCGAAATAAACTCTATATAACGTTGGTCTAGTGTTAAAAATATTCCAAAATATATCGACATTTAAACAGTAAATATTAACTTACACGTAACGATACGATATGTAAATGAGTGTACGTGCTCATTACAATTAAGGATTGAAAGGAATTTAAAAATCTGAAAATTTCTTTATAGTAAATGAATCCAAGGTGAATAAAACATGTCAGATTATACTTTTTCAGTAATCTTTTAAAATCCCCTAAATTATGATGCATGCTGAAAAAACACCACAAAAGTTTTTGTCTCAGTGCTATATGCATGAACTACATTTCAAAGACATTTAATGAATTTTATTTATTCAAATGCAGTTTGAACCATATAGTCGAAGAAAGGGAAAAAATTGTCTCTGTTTTTATTGAATACAGCATTTTATTTAAGATTTTTATTATTGGATAGTTTTTAATCCTATGAATAAGTTGCGAATTGTTTTGCTATCATTAACATGCGATCGTAATTAAAAATGCCTAAATTATTTGGAATTCAGTACGAAAAGGACTGCAATAATTATTCCTTCAGATACTGTATTCCAACGGTAAATTATAGCATAAACAATCCCCAAGAAAAAAAGAGAACTTAAATACGAAAAATACATTTGGAGTTTCTTCGATTTTCTCAAGAGTACAATTGGACTTTCTGCATAAATCCAGACGGTAAAAATGAAAAGAATAAAAGAAAGAAAAAATAATAAAATGAAAATGTTGCAAAGAAATACTTCTTAGCTTATCAGGATCGAAAGAGTTAAAGAAAAAATGGCTGGTGAAATATCCGTCAAGGAATACTACTCACATGGGCGCGATATATACAAAACACCAAATTGAATTTGGGTATTCTATCCAAGCACATGTAATTTGAGTTGACATTAAAGAATTCCCGATTTCAATCGGTTAGGATAAGAGGGCGAAGAAATTCTCAGATTTTATCGATAAAATAAAGTTTATATATACGTCTTTCCCCGATTCAATATTTCAAGTCTTTCTTAGTATGTTTTTGTCATTTTTTGAAAGAAAAAAATTGTTGAAAAATATAGATGATAAAAAAGGGAAGGCTTTGTAAAAATAGGAAAGGAGTTGTGACCGCAATTCATTTCTCGTATCCTATGTCACAGAATGCGCATTCAAATTCAATTTTATGTCACAGGATGCGCATTATCTTGAAAATAGTAAATTGAATGCAAAGGAAAATGCTGTAGCTTTAGAATAATCATTTTATGCGTATCTTGTTATTGACTTAATGGTGTTGATTTTGAATTATTAGGAGAATGAAATATGTTCGAGATTTCAGCTGTATTAGATTATACATTTTTTATTTAATGAATATATTTCACCGAAGGAAATCAATTGAAAGTTTCTTGATTAAATATTGAAATATAATTTCGCTTTAGATGGAGAAAGTAATGGTGTAGGAAACATTTTAACAGTATGAAAAATTTCGTTACTGATAATGAATTCAATTTCTTGAAATGTATTTCTAATTAAATAAGAAGTTTAATTGGAATTATTATTTATATTAGCTTTTAATAATTAAATTCAACAGCTAAAATTCAGAAGAATAAAGCTTTCCTAAGAATTTTAAATTAAATATATTATTAAGTCTAAGAAAATAAAATGTAAATAATGTTATTTCTTCTTTGTTGGATTTTTAACTCAAAATATTCTTATCTGTGATACTGCGAGTGATAAAGTTTTCTTTAAATATTTCTAAATCCATTCCTATAATTTTAATGAATTATTTCACTAAAATGAACTGATTTATTTTGTAAAACGCATCTTTTCTACTTTATTTATTTTTAAAGAAAAATGATTTCTAGATTCTTAACCTTCCAGCGGGCGCGCCTGCGCAAATTGTAAGAGAAGTGTAATTTTTCTTTCCTTTTTCTCACATTCAGAGTCAAAACTGTCTGAAGGTCATTGCTATTCCTTCATGCGACCCCTCTCTTCAGGATTAAATGGGTTTATCCGAGTTTCAAGGTAATTTTATACTGTTTTATGCTTCTGTCTTAAAATTTACGCCGCGAGTCCGTTCGTGTAATTTTATTATTTTCTCACGTCTTAATGTTTCAGTTTGGTAATTATATATCCAGTGCGCATTACGGAGATTTAATATTTCTTTTTACATTGTCAGAAATATTTAATTTGTAATAAGCCTGCAAATAATCCACCAAGCCGAAGAATTTTCTTGAAAAACATAAAAAAATCTGATCACTGTCAAATGACATTACCATGTCTGTACGTTTAAATTATACATCTCAACCTGAGAAAGAAAGTAAACAACAAGCAGCACTGAGAAGAAGAGCTTGTGGTTTATGTTTGAAAAAAAAGAAAATGATCATCAAAATCCATGGAATGCAGTAGGTGCAATAGTATACTTGTAAGCGTCACTCTCTAACAAAAGTTCAATGTTTCGATTGCAAGGACAACGATTAGAAACTAAGAAGAAAGTCTTTGTTATACAATCTTAGTTTGTATTATAATTCTTTTTATTATATATTACTTAATACCTTTCTTACAAAATAATATTAGTAAATTTGATTACTTTCTCTGATTTTAGTATAATTTTAGATTTTTCAAATAATATTAAAATTAATTCTCACTCTTGATGAAAAGATTTGTTTTCCTGACGTGTATCTTATTACTACTTTGAAATAATTTACAGCTGCCATAGTAAAAATGAAGAAAATTATTGTGTCGTAAAAGGTACGACACGCGCCTGCTCGTGTAAAAAATTATAGCGCACCCGATGGAAGGTTAATAAAGATTGGCTTTGAAACATGTGATCTTATTGATACATTGTTATTTTAAGAATACCAGAATTAGAATTACGTAAGATTTCTTTATATACTTTAGTTGAAACGATTTGAAGAGAAAACGATAATTTTTATGGAAGTTTTAGAAACTCTTTTATAAAATATTTGCTAATTTACACCGAAAGAGCATGAAAAATGCTATTAGCGAATTCGGCTCCCAAAGTATTTCATGTTTCATTTCGCCTAAAGTAATCAATTTCTCTTAGCCGTAATACATAAAATTATATAGAAGTTTTGTTTATTATAAAAAACACGTAAATAAGAATATAAATTGTTAAATAATGTGTACTATATCTCTTCAAGAAAATACTTCTAATACTTGTCGGTAGCCCAGAATTTAAAAATGATCTCTGAAAACTGGTTCTTCAATTTATTTAAACTAAAAATAAATATCGCGCAAATCGAAACATTTTTTAATATCCGATTGTATTTTTATCAATCCTTTATGTTTTTATACAATTTAGTATTAATTTTTGCGTAGAACTAAGTCTACAAATTAATGTGAGCAAATGACATATTATGTTACTGCGCTAGTTATATTCTACAAATAATATTTCTCATGATAAATTCTTACTATGATCAACACGGACGCATTTCTTATTCATACAATTACACAAAGACTTTCAAAATTTCCTCAAGCATGTTACCATTTATATTAGTAAAATAATGTGTCCGTCGGAAAAGATAATACAGTGTCAAGATATTTATCGGATTTCATTTCACTTATATGCTCTTTCAACACAGTATTCACAGATATTATATGATATTTTCAGCTTTGCATTATTGGGTAATAAAATATGCTTCTAAATATCCTTCTCTTGTTTTCCATGGGAACACTGGATTTATATTCGAAATAGTATAGAACAAGGCTAATATATTTCTTTTAGAATTCATCTGAAACGTCTGGAGTTTTTTGACACAAGATACTCTCATATAAAAGTATATATTCCTATGAGTTTTTCAGTATTATCAATTTCTTAAACTGTGTCGTCGTATTAAGATAATGGTGTTTCTGATGGTCCAAATACTGACAGCTAAATAGATCTCCAGCAATCAAATGTCGTATCTATTGTTATTAAGGAAAACTATTTTTATATATAATGTAATAAAAGTCCTGATAATAATACATTTCTGATATCTGCTGGAAGAAACCTTGTTCTGTACTGAATATTCGATGAATAACAATAAAAAAGTAATGAATGAAATAACAATAAAAAGTTATGTTAAGCGATTTTCTCAGTTATTCCATACTAAAAGATTGGAAATATCTGTCTTGATATTACTAGAACGAATAGAACATATTTCATGCTATCGCATAATTTTAAAACAGATATGTTATTTTGTACGTTATAAGAGAAATATCTTTAGATCAGACGGTTCTACTTTGGATCTTCTGTCAAAACATCTTAAACATTACCTTAACGAATAATGATAAAAATTATTAAATAACTCAATTTGGTGAAATTTTTTCTTAATTTTTATTTTAATTGAAATATGAGTTTTACGAAGAAAACATCCCTTTTCCGATAAATAAAAAATTAAAGAAAAAATTAAAAGACGAAATGAAATTAAAATGTTTATTCTTTGTTTCTATTATCAAATATCAAACATAGGTAAAAATGTTGAAATGAATTTAATGTTATGATTCTTAAAGCTTATATTTTTTTCTCACCAATCTATTGGGTAAAAGGTGAAAACTTTTATATAAAATTTAAATTTAGAAAATATGAAATGCATAAAATCAATATTGACAAGCAGTTATCCTCTCAAAACCATCTCATATATACCGAAATTTTTATTTGTAAACTATTTTGGCACGCTGAATAGTATAATCCAATGAATGAATAAGTGGAATCATATGTACTAATATCATTCAATCCACTTATATCATTCAATGCAATGTATCCAGAACCTACAAGGACAATAATTAGGTCAAAAATACAGTTATCAATGTATACAGAACCTATAAGGACAATAATTAGGTCAAAAATACAGTTACCTAATACATATAGAAAATGTTTTTTTTTCTGCTCTGGCTTTTTCAATAAAGTTTCACGTATACCAAGCAACCGACAAGGAGCCGTCGTGGCTCCGAGTTCAGGGGTATGCTCTGGTGTTAAGTTACCTAATACAGTTTGATGAAAGAACTTAGCTAATGTTATTCATTAAATTTCATGATGTTACTAAAAGCTGATGTAATAATAATAATTTCATGATGTAATAATAATAATTTCATGATGTAATAATAATAATTAGAGTTTTTCATTATTGCTTACTTATATCTTTTCAAAAGACCTAAATGCACAGCTTCTATTGGTCTTGGAAAAATTGCTGAATAAATAAGAACATACGATTTCCAGGTTTGATTCAATTTTCCGAATTTTAGATTGAACATCCTAGAAACACTAAATGTTATATAACAAAACACATGTGATTTCCAAATTTAAATTGACTCACCGAATTCAGGTTAAAGTATTAGAGATTTATATTTTAAAATGAGTTTATTCTAAAATTTATTCTTTGATAAGCTACAAATAGTTGCATTCAAAGAAAAAAAATACGCAGATATAAAATATATCCAAAGAATTCATTTTAAATTCCATGCCTGATCCTTTAAAAAAATTTACTCATTATATTAAGTCATAACTATTACCTGTTTAATGAAAGTGTTATGGGAAGACTGATATTTGTGATTTCCTTTTTTAAACATAAGTAATTTAATTTTTATTTTTAATCTTTAATACTTAATAATTAATGTCATTACTACAAACATTTCAAAATCTCTAAAATATCATCAAATTGTGCTAAGATCATCCTTTTCTAAAATTCATATGCCTTGAAATTTTAATCTCGTTATTATATATCATTAAAAGTATAATTCCTTATAAAAGCTAAGTGTTTATTCTGTACTGGCTCTGTTTTGTGTTTAGAAATATTTTTTATTACATCATTTAGGAAAATCAGCAAATATAACAAAAGTATGTAAGCCGGATATTTAGATTGTAATATTAATAGGAAATTCATATTTTTTTTCAGAAAATTGATATTTAAAAGGTTAAGAAATTTCTTTTTGAAAATACGGCTGGGATGTTTCGATATTCTTTCGAGGTTTAACTTTACATAAAAATAAATGACATACCAAATGACGTTTGTGAGTTTTGAAATCAGTAGAAATTTCAATTTGATTCTTCGTTAACCCTTCTTTGCATGATGGTGGAAATTTCCATCATAACAATGAATGCCCAAAAATTATATAAAAGGACAAGTTCACTTTAAGTTGATCGTGTCTGGATACCTTTTTAATGTCCATTGCATAAAAAAAAACATAGCTGTCAAAAATAAGCAAGTGTCACTATCAGTAAAACGAGCTTGAAGTTGTCATTCCGCTGTTTGTTGTAGTTGCAATAAACGTATGATTTAGTTTTTAATTTTGTTTTATTATATTTGAGTTTCTATTGCTAAAAAAGTGATGTGGATGAAATGTTTGTAACATGTGTTTCTGTTATTTTTAGAGCAATTTCTGAAAAAGTTTGCGTTTAATCTAACTTTGCATGATGATGGAAATTTCCATCATATTGTTTTTTGCTAAATTTATACTATAAATATATACTAAGATTTTTTTTAAACCATTTTTCCTTTAATTTTGAACATGAATTATATCACCTTGATCTATTTCACCAATAAAGAAAAAATCATGCAAAGAAGGGTTAAAAAAGTGAATCTTGTTTTATTGTATAATAAAACAAGATCTACTTTATTAATAAATTAAATAATAAAAGTTTACAAACAAAACGTAAGGTTATGAATTTTAATTCAATTTTTATCAAATTTTCAGAAATCATCAATTAAGACTAAATAATTAACTCTCATGAAACAACTTTAATCTGAGTTACTTACTTGCTGATTTTCTTAGGAATTTTTTTACCAAAGAAAGGAATTATTTTAAAATCATATTATCTATGTTTGAAACAGGATAACTGCTATGATAACATATGTTTCGATTTAAAAGTATCAGGAACATTTCTTGATAAAAGCGTACTCTCATATTCTTCTGATATAATATTCCTGATATCACTTTGACTAGCAAAAATGAGGTAAAACTTTAAAAACGATCTTAAACTTTTTAAAATGCTCTTTAAAGTAGCAGAAACCGAAATATGATGTTAAGTTTTATAAAGTAAATTCAAATAAATATCAGATTTTAGAAGAAAAAAAATATCTCGTATCTGATTTTTCTTTCTGGAATAAGCAAAACCTACGTTAGAGTTGAAATATAAGGATTCATTTCACATATCTATGAAAATAAGTACTATTCTTAAAATATTTACTTTTTAATAATTTAGTACTTATTTATAAAGATTAAACATTAAAATTTTGTTGTATAAACTGATAATATGCTTTACTTATATGATAATACTTTTCTAAGACACACGATTGCGATCGCAAAAAGATTATAGGTAAAAGAAATTTGTTTCAAATAACTTTCATATAATGCTTATAATAAAAGAAAGCATCCATTACCTCTTTAATTTGCACTAACGGTTTTTGTTCGCTCTTAGTTTAAAGTAATACTATGAGTAAAACTTACTTGTCAGGTTTAATGTCCAAGCAAAAAAGATCATAGTTTACTAAGATGATGATATTAAATCATAAATAGAAAGTTTTTTCACAGAGTTTCTATACAACTCTACCTTCATATGATGTGCATAATGCAAGGAAATCGACTTTATTTATGAGGTTTACACAAGCGATTAACGCTTTATAGATTACCAAGTTTATTTTAAGAGAGCGCATGTTATGAATTCATAGGAATCCACTCTGCCTGTAATGGCTAAGTATTAAAATAAATATAAAATGGGAAAATTCAATTAGATAGAACCTGAATTCAAGAGTTATAGGACGTACTACGTCCCATTTTGCGATTGAATTCTGATAAAAACACATATGACGCACCAGTTTAATTAAATTAATTTCCTTTGATTAAAATTAAATTGCGAATAAAAATATACACATATATCCTTTTTCTGTATGTTAGGAACGTATGAACAAGCATTTAACATTATGTAACTTGAAATATTTTGCGTCACTTCATTACAGTATGATGTATAGATGTCACTTCGTTTTCCTTTGACGTGACAATATATCTTGCCGACAGCACACTTTCAAGTATGCCAGAGAAGGATAAAGTTTTCTTTTATACCCAAGTAGTATTATGTAACACAGGTTAAAGATAGTGCATGCAAACTCAAACATTAACTCATGTGCTCTCCACATAATCATATAATGCGTATAAAATAGAAAACCTCATTCTTGCATTTGATGTTTTCAGTAACAATAAATATCTATAAAATACTAATTTTTATTTTCAGATCTTCGTAAATGTTACGTAAAAGCTATCCAATCTGCTCAAAGTTTCCAAATATTATAGTGCCTGCTACTAATATTCTAAAACACCTTTCTTTCTTCAACAGTATTTAGCAAAAGATCAAATTTAAAATTGGATACTTAAATAAACATGCTTCATTTGATTAATCTGAAATGATGTAGTAAAAAGGTATCCATAAATGTCTGTGTATTTGATACGAGGAACAGCCACAGTGTGCGCATTGCTCTTTGTCTCCCATATAGCAAGAATCACCGTGTGCGTCCGCCTCCACATGACGAGTACTAAATAGCAAAGCTTGTCGACAGGCCACGTTGAATCATGCCACAAAAAACAGTCCCGGAAAGAAATCAAACAAAGGCCCAGCACACGATTAGATTGCTGCTTCTAGTCACGTAGACCTAGGTCCACGAAAGGGTGTGTCTCCAGATCACGAAGATCTTGTCAAGCCAATAAACTGGAATTTCACGGCCTTTAGACGCCGTGCTTGCTTGCATACATCGGAGAAGGATTCGTGTATCCAGACGTGCGAATGTAATGTATATTTTCTACATTTTATTTCGGAGAGAAGATGCAATCTACCGCATGAACTCTACAGATAAGGAATGATAGTTTATCAAGAAAAGGACTGCAAAGCAATGCAGTGAATATTAACTGAGTTAATTTACTAACTCTTCTATTATTCACGCATAAATGCTTTTATTTTTCTTGAAAACGATCAGATGTAAAAAAAGAAAGAAAAGGTAGAAACTACAGTATATAGCATTGATCGTCTTGGGAAGCAAGTCTGAAATATTTATTACAATGCGAAGCAATTTCGGCTCCTCAGTTTTTATTTTATGGGAGATAGTAGTCATCATGCAGGGATATTGCCAGTTTCATTCTTTGATCAATAAACTACTTTGTATTCAATAGGCACGTTATAATTTATTAATTAAACTAGATAGGAAATAAAATATGCTTTATTCTGATAAAAATGTTGAATATTTCTTTCTGTAGTGGAGACGCATATTAATCAACAAGAAAATAAATACGCTAACTATGTATTCCATAAATACTAGATATGCTGTTTCATCTTCTAAAAGCTACTCATTCATTCCGGCAATTTAAATTAAAGATGAAGCTGAATATTGTCAAAATTTAATTTGAAAGTGCATGCGTAGGTTATGTATCATAGTTGCATAATTTTATTGATTTATGTCTAAATTTTTAGTAATGTCTTTGTGCGTTATGTAAAAATTCTGGTGCCTTTTTGCATTTTTTGAAGTAAAACAGTGACAGTTTGATAGATCATAATAATATCTAAATATATTCTTTATGCTTCATTTCAGCGATTTAATTTAGATGATCAATTTTAATTCACTGAATGTTTGGGACATAAAAGTGAACTTGCAATTTCGTTCAACAACTATGCGAAACTGAATTTTATTTAAAATCATTCGAAAACTATTTTCATATATATATAATAATGTTACCTTATTAATAATCATACTAATAAAATACAAAAGATAGTTAGATTATATACTATTACACTATGAATAATAAATATAAATGAATAATAAATATATATATTTTTATTATTATCCCTTTTTCTCTCTTATATAAATTTTATCCCTATTGAAACTATCGGTATTTTACTTCGATCAACTTATTGCATTGCTTTTTTACGTTTTGAGTTTATGATTGTTTTTTGTTTTTATGTAGCTTTCACTGCTGATTTTATTGTTTCTTATATATATATATAATTTCCGAGCAAATTATCTCGGAGAGTATTTTAAATATCAAAATAGATTATCGGCTCTCAATTTTTGCAATCTCGAAATTATCTCATTTATTTTCAATGAAGTCGACTCATGATCACTTAATCCTTGTCAAACGCATAGCGTCAATTGAATTTTGAAGCCAATTGCATATCTTTCAGAAAGGAACGGACATGACGTTTGAGCACATATTAAGACAATTTGCAATTAAATCTTAGATAACAAGCACAGCTAAGTTTTTCTGCAACTGTCACGTCACTTGAAATAACTCCATCGTAATTTTCTTCAAGAATAATAGTATTTCAAAGAAAAGTTTAAAAACAGCTTAAGGAGAAGTTCATTTTTCATAAGTTTTATCATTTTAAAGTTGAATTTTCATTTACAGCCTTTTTGTTTTATAATATTCACAATAACGAACAATATTTCAACTATTTTTTGATACAATAATTGTTCTTAACTCCTTTTTCTAAAAAAACATTCTTTTATGAGGTTTGAATACATCACAAGTTATATATCATAAACCTGGTGTTGTAATCGAATATATTGACAGTTTATGTAAAGGCGTTGTCGCAAAATACAATAAAAATTTAACAATATAACTAAAAAGCTTTAACTCTTTATTTCAAACAGAATCGGCTTAAAATTCTGCAACGCTCTGAGCATTTTCTTTCTTGCAAGTTTCTCAATCTTGATAAGGATTTAAACCCTTCTGACTTTCATTAATGTTATGTATCAGTTATTCATTACATGCGCTCCGGAATCTTGAACGAAAAATAATATCCTTTATAATTAAGTTCAGTAACATAAAATAGCATTAAAGAAACTCTTTCGCCACGCTATTGCAGGAAAGCACCATTACGAAGCTTCCGTCGCAGGAAACATGAACTCACTGATTTTGTACACGAAATGCATGCAAAAAAGGTAGCAAAGTAACAGATCTCACTTTTACGTCAGATAACTGCCAACAGACCAATTTTGACAAGTTGGTCGTCTTAGATCGCTCAAAAAGAAATCGTTAGGAAAAGTATGCTTTAATGAAAGAAAAAAAGGAATTAATTTAGTTTTTTAACCTAAAATGAGATAATCTCTAAAATTGAAACATTAAATTTTTGTTGTGCAAGAAATTCAAATAATCTTCTGCAAAAAGTTCCTTAGAGTTGTATTGTGAATATATTGCAGAAATAAATTTAGATAAAAAAATGAAAATGAGTATCAATATTTCTGCAAAAGTAAAGATTTCAAATATGAAAAAGTTTCTGATTTCGCTCATTAGAAAAAAATTACGAAATTTTAAAATAATAAGTTGTTTCCAAATCAAAAAAGACCTAAGAAGAAAGTCGGTAAGAAAACTTAGTAGTTTTTTTAACGAATTATTAATGGAGAAAACATTTTTTTTTAAATTAAGGTCCTACCATTTTTCATACATAATAATGATTTTAATTAAAAATTATTAAATACTATTTTTGGAAAAATTTATATATCTTTTATTACCACAAATATTTAATGCATTTAAAATTTTAACAATTTATTGTTACCTTAAAATATATGAAATACTCAAATGAGATTGTAGAATCATGGAATTTCAATTATACTTTGATTTGAAATTCTGTAAGTTAAAAAAAATATCGCATGTCGTTGCGAAAGATTTCTTTTATAAACAGCTTAAACCTTAATCAAATTTCTGAAATATATAAATTCTGTTTTGATGAAAATTTTTAAAATTCAGCCAGGTTTGATTAAACTCCTGCTAGCACTAAGGATATATCATTAAATTAAATTTATAAAATTTTAATTTAATATTTGCTTACCACGATTTGAATCCGTTGTAATTCCGAAAGCGTTCTTATTGATGCAGAAGTTTCAATTATCTGGTTGGATTTTTCCTTCCAAATAAAAAAACGAATGCTTCTAATAAAATATAAGAATAACAAGAAGAATAAATTTCTTCGTAGATCATTTTTATATTTTTGGAGGAGAATACGTTAAGTGCAGATTAAAGTTTTGGTTTTCAAGTATATCTTTTACTTCCATTCATTTTTTCTCTAATATATAATAGTTCTGTACTATTTATAAAATTTCGATAATATTTTCCCGTTACTAGTTAGGAAAATGAGAGAAAGGTTTTGGTTCACGATTTAATATAATTTTTGTTATATTAGGGATCATATTTACAAACTGTAAAAACTGGGAAATAAATTTAGAACACATGGAAGTAAGATTAATTTAGTATTTTTGGAAGTATTTAAATTTCGAACTTTTTTAGAATTTCTTTAATTTCGCAGCTGAACATTATACACCAATTCTATAAATTAAATAAAATTTCCTACTATATTAAAGATTTAAAAGCTCTTTAAAAAATATTTCTTTTTTTTTGTTACAAAACAATCAAGACCCAAATTGAATCCTCTGATCAACAACTCGGAAGTTATCTTTATTAACATAATTTTTATGAATAAAAATAAAACATTCCAGAAAAATTGTGAAATTTTAAACATAAATACCAGATGGAATGTTTACCTGTTAAATGTTTGCAGCGTTACAACCTCGTAATCTGACTTATAAATACTATAAATTTCGCTCAAAGTTTGAGGTCACGAGCTCGTATATAGCATAACTGCTCAAGATTTGTTGCTAACTATTGAAATATTTCACGTTATCTAAGCGTTTCCTTAATCTCTAGTGCAAAATCCAATGTGCGTTTGATAAATATTTGCTCATGAAAATCCTGATAACTCCATTTACGATCAGTTGTCAGGTTCAGCTGATAAACATCTTGGAAATCCTTTTCCACAACTCATCAATTCTAGAAGGATCTATGACAGACACTATTATTTCTGGGTAGCATTGCAAAATCTAAAATCTAAGATTCTGCCTTACCACGCCTGCATTTAAGTCTAAATAATATATCCACCATTCCGATACGAAGTAAACATCAGTAGACAGATACAATGTTGATTTAGCATAGCTCGAAAAATTCCTCGTTAGCTGAATCATAGATGTTGGACAAGCAAGAGTGTTGATAGGTCCTAGGCTAAACGAGTCCTTTCATGATTATTTTAGCTAAAAGGGTGGAGGAGCAAGTGCTCCATCTTTAACCTCGCCTGCAAACGCCCATATTGATATTTATCATACGGAATGTAGTTAATCACCAGTGTTATTTATTCGAGATCAGTATCTATGAAGCTTTTCTCCTACTCGAATTTTAAATGAATTGTTGTTCCCTTAGGTTATTAATACTTGCTTATTTAATATTTCGAGAATGGATGGGACGTTTAAAGGGAGCAATCATCAACAGAGTACACCTCGTAAAATTTTTGTCATCAGTCTTTTCAAGACCAAGGTTTGTAAATTTGTCATACAATTTTCGTATTTGTCGTATCATCTTGCTCCTAAAATAAACTTTAAATGGTTTCTTAGGGGAATAGTTAACATTTTGACTTAACTGAACGTTACAGAGATCTTGCTGCTTTCTATTTGCTGACTCCTATTCTTGTCTTATTTGTGGATCAGTTTCTAACATAGATGATTTGAAGTTACGCTTGCAAGAAACCAACTTTTGAAGGTTCATGTTCTATTTTTCATGAAACAAACTGCATTATCTTAAGGTCTAAAATGTTTGAAATTAATCTTAGTATCCATCACAATAAATTGATTACAGAAAAAAGTAATTCCTTATCAAATGAAAAAGAAAATTCATAGTATAAGAAGATAAATTATTAATAAAGACGGATAGATAAATTATTTTATGAAATCTACAATGTGTTAGACTTTTAAATATGGGGACTGATTATTTTATGATACTGTGCGGTGTAGTTTTATTTAAAGGATTTATGTAAAAAATTGTTATTCATATAAAAAGTGAGTTGCTTTTACGGTTTTGCATTTATGTTGAAAAATCATCTTCTTAATTTTTGCTTTCTCTCACATTTATTAATTCTTTAGGGACAACACATTTCAAGTAGACACCACCGAATTCGAATTTCACCGAGTTTCAAGTTAAAGCGTTCAGAAATAACTGAAACATATGTGCTAGACTAATTTCACTCTGATTGATAAAAGTGATGCAGCTAAATAAACAGAGGATAACATGAAAATAATTATTGAAACAATTTTTTCCAGCACATTTTCTGAAGGTAGGCTTCATCATGATTAAGCGCTATACTTTATTTTAACTAATAAATATTCTTTCAATGAAAAGAAACTCTATAAACATGATTCATTACATCACATTGAGTAGTCAGGATTTCAAACACTTTATTGCATTGTATGCAATAGAGCGTTATTCATCTTAATAAAATAAGACTTTTATAGTACGCCAATTTCTGTTCATTATTTAAGAGGAGTTTTTGAACATTTAATATTATTGCTAAGAAAAATTTTAATCATAAAGAACCCTTTTCACCATGTGGTATCATAAAATTCTCTTTGAAACAACCTCTACCGATTCATACTACCTTATGTATCAAATTAATAATTGAAAAATAAACATAAAGAAAAATTTATGTTATAAATTCACAGTTGTATGTCTTATTTAATACAAATAGTATTGATTTTATAGGATATAAACCCACAGGGAATTATACTTGATGTTTCTTCTTTCGATTAATTTAATAATATGAAAGACACTGATGGTTGGCACCGATATCTAAACCAAAAGTCTTTTCAAATTTACACGACATTCATTTATATTTTCCCGATGAATATCATTAAAACTAATTAACATATTAATGACCTTTAAACAGCTGGATGGGCATTTTAATGTAGAATTTAAAGGTAAAATTCAGATTTCATGACAAAGAAGCGTACCTCAAAGGCATTTTTTATCATTATATTAATCCTGTCTCAGTAATATGTACTATTTAACATCAATATCACTGATTTTATAAGATATAAACCTATAGGCAATTATATTTAATGTCTTATCTTTCGTTTGAATTTATTTAATAATTTGAAAGACACTAATAGTTTACATCGATATTTAAACAAAAAAAACTTTCAAAATTTGCACAACATTCATTTATATTTTCCCAATAAATATGATTTAAACTAATTAGAGTATAAATGGCAATTCAACAGCTGGATGAGCATTGTAAAGCGGATTTAAAGGTAAAATTCAGATTTTATGATAACGAAACGTACCTCAAAGGCATTGTTTGTCAGTATATAAACTCTGTCTCTGACAAACACCACAAACAGCACAAAATGCTGTCTGTATCTCTTTATTCAGAGAAAAAAATGTGAAACGACTGCCGAAATAAATTTATTCTCCTGCAGTGTGTCCATTGACTTTCCTTATTTGGTATTCATATCTTGAATAAAGGGTCGAGAAAAAATCGCTTTTGAGATTTCTTTCACTTACCCTACCCGGAAATAGGCATTATATAGGGATTTTTTGAGCCATTTTGCGTCCGGTATGGCGAAAGTATTTTTGCAATGTTCTCATCTTCTGCGTTACAGCAGATACACATATGCGCTTTACGGAACTTCCGTAAAGATGGCATTCACGGATGTGATTTTTTTTGTTGGTTTGTTTCAATGGTAAAAATACGAAATCCAGAAATAAATGGCATATTCACCGAATGAAAAGGTCAGCAGATAGCTGTCTGGTCTACAAGTTCAATGCAATAAGATATTCCTTATTAGTAAAATTATTTAAGAACACTTCAGTATACAAACTTTCTTTTGCAGAATATGGATCTTTTACCATAGAATCTCAGCCCTTAGATGCAAGGAATCAAATTATAAAGAGAACCGTCGCATGGATGTGATAAGTATTTAATTTAATCCTAAATTGTTATCATGAAAACACTAAATTGGGAATAATCAATCATTTATAGCTCTTTATCATAATTCAGGAAAAATTCAGCATTTCAAAATAATACGGTGAGGTTCATGATAATTTCCAAAGCGTTCTAAAGGAATGAAGGAATTTATGATTAACTTACTAAGAATGCACAAAACTGCTATAGAGTCAAGTTTTTTTAAAATTTAGTTCGTTTTCTTGTCATAGTACTACTGTAAGAATTTCATTTTTTTAGTTGTGATTTAACTATATTGAAAAGTTCAATCTATGAAAGAAAGTTTAGGAAAAAATATTTTCAGAGTGCTTAAAAAGTACCATTAAATTGATTGCTATAATTTTTGGAGAAATTATTTTCATATAAATGTGTTGTTGCTGGTATAGTTGTGTATATTTAATTGCTTTTATGAGCTTTTATCGTTATTGTAATCTAAGAGTTTTGCTATTCAATAAGAAGGAAACATTCAAATGAAAGAAGGAACAATAACTGAAAAATATAAACGATTTTCCTAAAATTAAACACAATTTTATAACTGAGTGAGTGATTTTATGAAAGTTCTATGGAGTTACTGCGGTGTTATATAAATATTTTTGTTTTATTAATTATTATTTTTGATATTAAAATGTTGATTAATGTGAATTAAAGAATACGTTATTTTAGATTCAACAGATCATATAAAAGAAGAAGTAGCATCTGCATTACCATTATTAATGTTTCTAATTACTTCATTGTAATTAATAACTTTAAAACAAATTGCTTAGAATTTAAAAATAATGAATCTGAATGTTATAATATTAGAATAGATTATAACGATAGATATATTTGTGAGGTCAAAAAATGGCAAAATATCTGGAAAACGGAATAATAGTTATCCTTAAAACTAACTATTCATAACACTCAAGAAATAGAATAAGAATAGCACTGAAAAAACCCCATCATGTTTATGTCATTTCACAGAAAGTATCATGCTTCGATGAATTATCATGAAGAAAGAAATATTCATTCTTCAAATTTTAGAAAAGAACATAAAATAATCTATTCTTTTACATATAAAGCACTTTTCAAATTCAGTATATGTCATACCCATCTTCTCGAAATCATGCCTCCAGTTCCCCTGCAGCAACACTAGGAAAAATTAATCAGACCAATCATCCCGAGCTTTAAGACTTCCTCAAGTGTCGCAATATCCGTTATGAATCCCAGCGAACCTGATGACAAAGTGCGAATTTTAACGTTTCACGCTGCATTCCTTATCATTCACGAAATATATAATGACAAAGTGGCGCATTTTAATTATGCAGAGTGCGAAATGTGGATCCATTTGATTAGAGTTTTGAATCGAACTTCCTAATGGAAAGCTACCTCGACGTGTCTTCAAAATAATCCTGAAAGAATCTGTCACCAAATATAGCCTCGATGAAGACTAATCAGCAAATCTCTTTAAAGCAACAGCTTTCCCAACAAAGCATCTAGAAAATGAATCCATTCGGTCGCTTATTAAAACAAATGTTTAATCAAAAAGACGTCCGGGACTCAAAATCGTAGATGCTCGCTGCCGATCCATATTAATAACGTCGGCAAAATTCAATTTTACTTCATTAATTGTCTTTTCCAGGAACTGTCCAACATTAAATCGAAGTAATTCCATCAAATCCATGGCTTCTCATTACTTGGGATTCAGCCTTGTTAATTAAACAGAAGATCCTACTAGCGGGTACGCCTATCACGTTCTGCCGCTAAAGAAGGACTCGCAAGTAGACAATAGCGGTGCTCAAGTTGCAGTCTTCCATTTAGTAATGTGACTTCAATTGCGTAATCGACGCCTTCCGAGGCACTTCATTTAACCTGGTAATAAAAGTAAGTCACCTGCACTGGGTTCTCTTTTCCTAATGAATTTTTGGCTCCTCACACTCAAGAGCTCTCTGCAAAAACAACTTCAACCAGCATTCGAAAGGCATAAGCTGCCTCCAGGAGATTTATTTCGGGAGTTAGGTGATTTGAAAGTGATAAGTGGACTGTTGAAAATTTCCAGAATTTAATTCACTTGCGAGGGGGAACTGAATCGAAGTGTGGCGTAGGTGGAAATAATTTTCTCAAAATTTGTCACATATATGCCTCTGAAATAAATTATCTATAATAGCGAATATTTAGAAAAATTTAGTCGAACATATTAAAGGAGTAACCTCCATAATTTAACTTTTTAACACAGAATTGTTTTTTAGGAAGCCCACAGTTGAAACACTCCGAATTTGCCGTTTTATCAAAAATTACCATAAAACTTCCCCACATATATAACTACTTCTTATACTGAGTCCTAAACTATCTACTAAAAATTAATATTTTGATTCAATCACTTTCACTAGATAAGTTATTGTCATTTTTTAAAATTAAGGAATATCGCAGTTCAAATAGTAGGAAATTATCATTATACGAGAAAGGAAGAAAATATTTATCTCGGAATTTTTATCATTTGCGTTGGAGAACCAATTAGCTTTAAGGTGTGAGTGTATGGAGAATTTTTAAACATTTTCAATACATCTGATAATGAAATAAATTATGCACAAGTAGCGAATTTTTAGAAAATTTCGTCTATTTCATTAAGCGAGTAAAAAGCCCCCTGTTCAAACACTCGCAATCCGACTTCATATCAAAAATTGCTTTAATATTGTATCACATATTTTAAAACGGTTTTATTTTTACATAAATTATCCACCAAATACAAATATTTTCATTCATTTTAATTCACTATATAATAAACTTAATTTCTTTCAAATTTATAAATAGCACAGCTGAAACATTCGCAATTTATCATGTTAGCAAAAAATAAGAAAATATTTCGATTTTGTTGCAATTTACTTCTAAATATTCATGTGACGGAAACCATTGCTTATTCATAAAGTTTGAATAAAACTGTTTAAAAGTAGACAAGATGATTTTCTTTTTTTTTGCATATGAAGTAAATTCTTAGAATAATATTTATTGTCTAGTTACTCAAATATGCCATATATTTTATAGCTTTATTCGATAAAATTACCATTTACACGGTTTTTACTAAAGTGATAGAAACGGACGCAGTGTATTTTAATTGCCTAAAATATTAAGATAATTTTAAACTAAAATAATGTGATAATTATAAACATTATAACTCTAATATTGAAGGGAATCAAACATAAATAGTAAAAAGTTCATTTTTCAGGTTCAAAACTATTTTGTTGTAACATATTTTTTAAAAAAATATATTAATTATATTAATTAAAAATTGTTAACAGCTTCAATCAGCTAACGAAAATTATTTCTGAAATTAAAATTATTCTTGACGTCAACATAAAAGAAAGGGATCATCATGAACATTTAGTTAAGGCGACTGAGCTTTATAATCTTTACTCTTCTCATTTATCCCAAAGCTTTGTAATACCAACAGGGACCGAATCTCTATATTAGGCTTTGGTACATCAAGCAATAGTTCAAACTCTACACGAGTACTGCAAGAGTAGCACCAACATAGCCCTTCATAGAGGGAGTTCCAAGGCAAGTACAGTGTTTGCAGACAATTAGATCGCCAGAAATTCGATTGCGATTGAACCAAGCATAGTTTACGGTGTCCAATCACGGCATATTAATGCGTCTGTCACGTTATGCAGTGCAACAAATGTGATCACAGGCACTAATATCTGAAAGGATCATGTATCCTTTAATACACATTTGCCTTTGGGCTTGATGTTTAATTCCGCAGGCCCACCGATAGTGGTGGAAGCGACCGACGTATTTTCGCGAATAAGAGTGGTTCGATGCCTAATCTCTTATTAACTAGTACTTTCACCCTTTGTATATGCTATGCAGCAGTCACGTTTCCTATGTTATGCGGGTTCTCGATTAAACAGACATCTGATATTGTTGAGCTATCAGGGGCATTTAATCTGTTTCTCACTAATCTGGTATACCGACTAACCTGGTTAAGTTATTTATGAAAGAGGGAATACCGCATAGGATTGGGACGATAGTAACTGCGAGGATGTCAATGGTAGTTTAATATGTGGGGGTGTTACATTGAATTTAAAGCTGATATTTAATACATTGACTTTTCTGGCTATTATTTTAATTACCGAGAATCCAATGAGAGAACTAATCAGGTTATTAAGTGAAATCGTGAATATTAAACTCTCTAGTGGTGGATGTCAGCACCATATATTAATGAATTTGAAAACAGTTAGTGTGTGTTTTCCTGTTATGTATGACGAACGTCTAGCCACGCGAAACGCTTCAAATTATTTATCATTCATTCATATTAAAAGGAACAATTTATGTTGAGGTTAGTAAATATTTACAAAGAAAATACAATTTTCGGCTGCGCGTAGTTTTCCAAAAATTCCACGGAATTTGAAATTCAATTTATTCAGTAAAAGAATTCCAGTGTTACTGTTTTACACCACTAATATCTAAGAAATACGCGAAAAGACAATGTCTAAAGTATACTTTTAATAAAAAAGAGCCATTTAGATTGCTGTTAGTAAATATTTACAAATAAAATACAATTTTCGGCTACGCGTAGTCTTCCGAAACTGGCTATGAAATTTGAAATTCAATTTATTCAGTAAAAGAATTCCAGATTTACTGTTTTACACCCACTAATATCTAAGAACTAAGCGAAAAGACAATGTCAGAAATATACTTGTTAATTTAAAATGCACATTCGCGACTTTTCAAGTTGAAAGACTTATATTTATATGAAAGCAATAATCAAACACACATGTTTCACTTGATTTTTCTTAATTTTTACATAAATGCTTTTCTTACTCATCCAATACGCACTTTATTACCACGTGACTTAGAAAATTTAAGGATAATATTATTTGAGTTTATTTGTGAGTTATATCCTGTACCGTTTCCACTATTTCTTACGGTGTAATATATACAACTCTGTTTAATTGTAACTATGAATTAAACAAATTAGGGACTATTTTAAAAATAATAAAGGGTACAAATTCGCCGGTCAGAACTAACTTTTACTATGGACTTACTTTTGAAATTAGATATGCTGTTAATGAAAAATACATATATATATTTCTGTTCTGATTGCTCATTTAAAATAGAAAAACAGTTCTCTGATTTCATTGTGAGTAGGATTACAACGAAATCAGAGAACGGTTAGTGGCCAATAGTTCTCTCATCTATGTTCAAAGAAGGAGAAACGCACCTTCTTTGAACATAAAACAGTGTGTTTCTCATTCACTGGATGCTAATTCATAATCATCATTATCACTTCATGTGCCAATTTCATGAAATTTTGTCATCAGTCTCTATACACCAACTGATTAAGAATCAAAATTTATCAAGAAAAGTTATTTCTAGAGTACACAAAGACTCAAAAATTAAATTAACTTTAAGTGTTTTAATAAAATTTTTGCGCCAAGAAAGTCAGACGCAGGAGGTTTATACGGAAGTGTTCAAAATACAGCTAAAAATAAGTTTAATGGGCATAAAACAGCAAAGAACTGATAGAAAAATAATTTAAATACTTATAAGGAATTAAAATGTTATATAACCGTTTAAATTCTAAAGGATTAAACAACAGACTGAATAAGGAAACATGGCTTAATAGTGATTTAACTTGCGAAAAGTTTATTACGTAGTGGAGAAATCTTAGTTAAGAATGAACTGCTTAATAAGGTCCTTCAATTATAGGCAATGGTTTGTTTCACTTCTGCACGAATATTAGTGATAATCTCTAGAAAATTTACGTTTAAGTTTATGTTTATAGGAGGAAAGTTAATTTAACAGGAAAATAATGTTTATTTGTAATTTTTTTCCAAAAATCTTAATAATTGCACTGACATTTCGATAATGGAAAAGAAGGAAGTGCTATTTAACTGATGTTATTTTGTGGATATAATCCAATTTATGCTCAGAAAAGTCTTAAGCTATTCACTTTGAAAAACCTTTATAGGAATATCTATGTATACGGTATTATTTTATGAGTTCGGTTCAATACTGATGAATTTCTATAATGATTATCGAAAATTCTTTAATCCGGATATATAATCAATTTCTTTAAGAATATGTTTGTGTATTAGATCGGGGACAAAAGTATATAAATGTGATATTTATAAATATTCCTAAATAATCAGCATACCTCTGTTTGCGGCATCTTTAAATACTTATATTTTCAAATTCTTTAATTCTAATTCGATAACAAGCTGTTTTAAATTTACATAAGCGTGCCATTTGTGATAAATAATGATCCGAAAACAATTGCTCTCAACATAGATTCTATATATGATCTTTTTTTCAGAGTATTATTAAGTGGAACTTTAATTGTTTTGAGTTGTTAAGCAAATTAAACGGATTTATAATTGAAGGAATTTTCAAATAGAACTCTATTTATATTTATACCTAATTATTTTGTTGTTTCTGCAAAATTATTATTATTTTATTCGTATATCTATCAAAAAAATATATTGATATAAAAATTGCTGTAATTATGACTGAGAACCAGTTTCAAGAAGGATAAAATTTTATCACTACATTCTTCATTTTTTGTAAAAATAAATATCTTTGAAATGTTTTTAAAAAAATTTAATGATTTTGCCCATATCTAAAGAGTATCCCTTCTTCTTTCTCTACGTTTCTATAATAAAAGCTTTAGATCAGTTATTTACTTGCAATCCATAATAAATGTGAAAACTCTGTATAAAGTTTCACAAATTAGAATCTCTTCAAAATTATATAGTGTTAAAACCAATTACCAAAACCAGAAAGTGTGCTGCTGAGTGGTACAGTAATTGCTAAAGGTTTTTAAAGTGGGGGAATTATTACTAAAATTAATAAATAAAACTTAATATCGTACCTAAATCGAAATTGCATTAATTTTTGAAATAAAAAACACATTTAACTGCCACATCTCTCTTTATTTTGAATTATTTTCTCTTTACAAAAATAAGAATATAACATAACCAGTCTGATTACAAAAGTCGATGTGTTTACAGGAATCACACGGATTTCATATCAGTACTACTTCCAAGAACAGTTATTGCCTCGAATATTTTGAACAGAAAACAATTATTTCTGGTGAAATTTAGCTAGCAAATGGAAACTTCCTGATGCACTTCTCCAAGCAAGCGTGCTTGTTTTCCGTTGTTCATCCGGCAGATAACCAGAGATGTCCGGCCTAATTTTTGAACGCATTCTTCAACGCACTCTCCTCCAAAGTTAGGGCAGCTTAAAGGAATGTACGAGGAATTTATCATAAATTTATATGTTGACTCAGGATGGAAATTTAATATGGAAACTGTCAGATTTTTAAATGTCTAATCTTTCGTAGTTGAGAATGGGGAATATTTTCTGGAAATATAAGTTACAGACCTGTTTCCGCAATAATGTGTATAACAGTGTAATGTTTTTTTAATATGCGAAGTTTTCGTAGGAAAAACAATCTGTTGCAAAAGATAGATTAGTTTTACAGAAGGTAAATTTATTTGGCTGATTTATGAGAGCTGAGTAATGCTTTAAATATGCTTTGAAATGTTCATAACCTAAAGTTAGTAAGCTTTTTAGGTAATCCATAAGTTAAAGTAAGTATTTAAAATCATAATATTTAAGAAAATTAATGAATAACTCTACGGAAAATCTATTTAGTTTTTACCAGAAAATATTATTGATTAGTTGTTACTATTGAACTATTGGGCTTTTTAATTAGCATACATTTCTTCACATGAAACGTCCCTTACGAAATAACTCCGATACAATTATATCTGTGATATTCTGCAAAATTGCAGTGATATTTTTAAATAAACATTTGCAAGAAGTGTGTTTTGGAGAAATATATCGACAGACATGTGCAATGCTTGAAATCAATATTAAAAAACATAAAAAATATATTCAGTATGAAGCATGTTTCAATATGGATTTCGAAGACTAGAGTTGCATTTCTTGAATTTCATATTCTAGTTTCTTTCTGAAAACTTCTATAGATTCAGGAAAAGGCATTCGCATTAGTTTCGAATTATTCAGCATGAAACCGGGAACCGAAATTTAGTGTAAGAATGCTAATATGAAACTATGATCTTCTGATTGATCCGTATACTCATTACGATTCCTCAAAGAAACCGGTACGCTTAGAAAATCAAAAATTATTGACAGAAAATGAGTATACTAAATAATAAAATGGAATTAACAAAGCACTGATAAACTGAACACATTTGCTTATCAAAATGAATGGAATATTTTATCGATTAAGTGACTTTTATTCTATTTCAATATAATGAATGGAACTGTTTCCATGTACTTAAATACTACAAGTCCCTAGTTGTAAAATTAAGATATGGTGACTTTAAAACTCTTCATGCGGCAAATCAAGTTACTTAAGTTTATATCTAATCATGACATTAACATTCTGTTATATAAATGTTTTATATATTTTTAATCGTTTGTTAGTAAAAATGACGAAAGAACACATTACGAATAAAGCAGGCAAGGATAATATCTAATAGAACTTTGATACATTCAACCCTAGTTGCAAAACCTTTCTATAAAAATATAACTGACTTAGCAGAAACAAAATTGCGTGGAAGTTAATTCGTGTTAAATGAAGAATGCCCAAGGTTGTTTAGTGGTGCTTGATTTTTTTTAATTCCTTGTTATCCGAGAGCTGTCACGAATTTTTCATCATATATTGCGTAAAAAATAAAATCACAATATCGTGTAGTAGTAGGATTCACTGCAATTTTTTTAAAATTTTAAAATGACCTAAGCTATGAAAAAATAAATTCTTCTTTCTAACTGCAAAGAATTTAATTCGATAAATTTATTTTATGCGAGAAAACTCTCAAGAAATGATAACTGGTTTTAAACCTTTTCGATTGAAAACTTCTGATAAATCTAAAAGATTACTAAACTAATCACATGACAAATAAAGTCACCTTCTTGCTGGGTTTTTCAACTTAAGAAAATCATTCAAACACATCAATTCTGAACCTTTTAGACCACATTGCATCAAAAACCTAAGGCAAAATTCTTGAACTTAACTTATATACAAAAATATACTTCGTTTTGTAAAGATTGTATGTCAGAGTCGAGCAAGATAGAGCGTTTCCCTGGAAAGAAGCTTACTTCTACAACGTTTTTCCCCTGCCTTTCACGATTTTGGGATAGGATCAAGACTCCTGACCATTGTCGTAATACTTTCAAAAACGGATTTAGTTCCCCCCTTTTCTTTGTGCTACTCCTTCACCTCTTCAAAGTAAAGCAGACTATCTCTACCTCATGTTATACTCTCCTGTACTGTAATACCTCCGCTGCCGTTTTCTCTCCTGCAGCAAGAATATGGAGTTTGAGTGCCGCTATGGTGAAATAACTGCTGCATCTGTGGTTTTAGAAGTGTAACGATGAACTCGCAGTTCTATTTTGGAGTGAAAAATTATATTTGGAAGGGATTTGTAAACCTGTTAGCCGATTTTTGTTGGATGCGAATACTGACTGCTGAAGCTAATATCACCAATATTGTGGGATGAATGAAATATTTTAGATTAGCTAGTCATAAACAGTTTGATGCGAATACTGATTGCAAAAGGTAATAGCAGTAGTCTCATAAGGTGATTGAATTATTTTAGATTAGCTACTCATAAACAGTTGGATGCAAATACTAGCTGTAAAATCTAATAGCAGCAATATCGTAAGTCGAATGAAATATTTTAGATTATCTATCCATAAACAGTTTCAGGCTGCTTAAGAATCAGTATGTAGAAGAGAAATCGTTTGTTTTTTTAATTTGAAAATATTGTTATTGTGCTTATAACATTATTGTGACTAATGAAATTGCACTAAAACTTATATTGATTTTATAAGCAAACTCAAATAAAACCTTTAAATGGCTATAAATGTATAATAGGGAATTTTCACCAAAGTATTATCTCATGCAAAGAAATATTTCCCAAATCAAATGCAAGACGAACGTAAATTCGTGTGAAGGGTCTGATAAGAGATTTAAATAAAAAGTGTGGGTGAGATTGGTAAAAGGGAAACTTTTTAAAAGTCTATCATATTACTTTTTATATTTTAGTCTGATAATAACACTTTCTCAGATCACAAGATGGTTTATATAAAGAACTTTTAGAGCTTTCGTTCTAACATTTCAAACATTTTAAAGGTTATTCGTTGAAGGCTGAGTCAGGTATATCAAAAATTTAAATAATATCAAAACGATAATAATTTGGCTTCAGATAGTTTTCATATATATCAGACGAATACTGCTGGGGTATAGGAACTGTAAATATCTGGATAAAAAAGTTGATTTCAGAAGAAACAACCCTAACATTGAAGATGATAGTTATACAATAGTGAAGATTATTTTGTAGAATTGAAATTAGGAATATCCGATTCAGGAAGTAGAATTCAGGAGAAACATATTTTATGTTGAAAACAAAAAGTATACAAGACTGAAGGTGAAAGCAATTTTCTATTTCCTTTGTTCAAAAAGAGAGTTTCGATAATCTAGGTAGTAGCGGCTAATATTGTGATTTTTAGGGTTTTTTAGTTTTTACGAAAGATAATTAGGAATTTGCTTCCAAAGAGATGACCTTCTTGTGAGGAACTAAAGCTGGAATTCTTTTGAAAGTAATCGTGAAGAGATATCCTTGCACATGTCTAAGGGTAATCGGAAGAGTGCATATATAAGAGTAAATATTTGTTAAGAGTAATCGTGAAGAGTGTGAAGTGAGGACTTTAATATTTTTGAAGACAATCGAATAAGAACATTAAAGAAAGAGATTCTATAATAATAATAACGTAAACTTCATTTCAATACGTATTATCGCTGAACTAATTTCAAATTTGATTTTATTCTAAAAGAATTGCGAATGAAAGAACTTTGGGACTTGTCTAAAATTCTAATTCGAATAGGCATAAAAAGAATCAGATATTGTAGTTTGAGAATGGGTTTCAGAATCCTGGTCAGAAAAACATTGAACAATTAACAAGAAGAATTGCCTCCTTGAAATTAACAGTTTACCTTATTTCATGAGGCGAATTTTAGAGGATATGACTATGGCACCTTCTAAGAATGGTGATATAAAAATCATTTGTATCTTTCATTTCTCAATTTTTAAGTTTTTCTATTCTTAATATTATATATCACTATATGAAATTAGTTTGGTTTTGTATTCAGAAAATAATAAAGCTTTTTTGGTATGCACAAATTAACAGATTAAAGTATAATTGTATTGATCAACGAAAGATTTTGTGAACTGAACATGACAGAAGTTATTAGTATTCACCATTATTATTTATTTAATTTAAAACAGCATCAACATATGAGAAGTATCAAGTTTCAATAAATTCTTTGCATGCATTTATAAAAATCACGTGGAAAGTATAAATAAATCAAAGTTGAAAAAGGAAAACTTTTGTGCTAGGAATTTTAAAACTTCTTTCTCACTGGAACAAGTTTTGATTTTAAAAAATAAAATAAGAATATGACTAAATTGAGTTTACAGTTAAATGAACTAAAATCAGAGTACTCGAAACATTCCTTTAACAACACAGGATAGAAAATAATTTTAAATTAATAAAAAATATTGAAAGATGATTTTTATTTGCAATTTTTCTACCTTTAAACAAGTTTTACTTTATAATATTCATATTTTAACAACTTAACAAAGCTATGGTGACATTAAATTAGTTTCCTAGCATATAAATAATATATTTCAATGTTTTTTTTCAGATCATTAATTAATTTATGTTTTCTAATAATTAAATTTAATACTCTTTAAAAGTAAAAAATATGGGATTCTAAGCGTTTGAATATCTCTTCATTACTTCAGAATTTGTTCTTTTATTAATTTTAATTCCTTCCCAGATTTCTGTTAATATTTTAATTTTCAATATGTTAGAAAGGGATAGAACAACAAGGAAAAATGCATTTCATTAATAACACAGAATATTCAATAAATGCAAACTAAGTTGCTATAGGTTTCATTATATCCAAAATTGATTTTTTTATTATAAGTTTTAGCTCTATAATTTTGATAAATAATTTTAAATAACTACGCTATAAATAATTTTAAGTAGGCAGTCATGAAATTAAATATCAGACACCATATTAGAATACCTATTTCTCGATATATTGTTAAAAATCGTACAATTGCGTTGCAACATCGGTAGATTTACTACAGAAATATACTTGAAAATTACATCACAATCAATCGTTTACTAATAATTTAAGAGAAGTATCAAATCTCTAACTATTACAATTTACTCCTACAATATAACATTTTAATAACACACTTTCCATATAAAACTATCTAATCTTTGCTAAACTATCTAAACTTTGCTTTCGACATCACTTTTTAGACGTTTCGACAGCACTTTTTCCCACTAGTATAACTTAACAAAGTTGACCATCTTTAACTAGCAAGAGTTTTTCTGTCATAGTGGATTTATTGGACTAACCTTAGTGTCGTTTAATGTAGTTTATATATAATACGGAATGAATTAACCGCTTTATACAATTTATGAATATAGCTTGAAAAGGGTATCTTAAATAAAAAGCGACAGAATATGAAATATTCGAGAAGGGCGTTTATATGTATTCTTTCGACAAAAATAATCGAATAGATTAATTTTAATATAGAAATGCGTTAGAAAGCCAAAAATTTTAGAATTGAATGGAATTTTTTCATATTTTTTATATTAAAATGAAATGGAATGCTGGATTTTTCAAAATTTTCTTCTTCAAGCAAACTTAAAAAAAATTATTTCATTTCAAAATCATTTTTCTAATGCAGTTCGTGAGTAGTAGAAAAAAATTTATGAACTTTTAACACCAGTTTTAAACACTGTTATAAACCAGAATTTCATTATAAAAAATATAAATCTAAGTTTGTTTCTTTTGACATTGCGTTGAATATTTTAAAAATAGATTTTAACAATATTTGTAAGACCTGAAACAAAACGAGGAGATGAAGTCTTTCGCCTAGTCTGAAAATAATTTTTACAAACACCAAATGTTCAATCATATTTAATATCTTATATTATCTTAAAAGATAATATTTAAAGATGATATTTATAGGGTAGAAGAATTAGAGTAACTTTGCAAATTTATATTTTATCCTAAGAGTGCATTTAACACTGCTGATATTTACATAATTTATTTTTTGTGCCTTTTTACTATAAATATAATAATTTAACTCTTCGACGGAAATGTTTGTCAAATTGTTTAAGATGCAAAATATAAAGGTTCATTCAAGAAGAATGATAATTTTAAGGCATTCAGCCGAATTTTACGCCTATAAACTGATATGATAATCTCTTAGTAATTTAATTTAAATTCATGAACTAAACATTTCAGAAGCAGTATATGACGAGTTTGGCTACAAAAATCGTTATTTCTTCAATAATATAAAAAGTTGAAAAAGTTTAATATTACAAAACTTCAAGAAAATAAGCAATTTTCTTTATATAGCAAGTGATAATTTTAATTATGTGATGATAATTTCTACGCATAAATAGAAATTAAATGCTTATATTTTCATTGTTCGATTCTCAGTCTAATGCTTTGTTGTATGCATTGAGTTGTACAGGCTTTGTTTCATTTGTCAATTAAACTATTATTATTTTACCTAAGATTATTCTATCCTATAATAATAACCATTGCTTTTATATTGCTTTGAAGTATCCTTCATATTCTTTTCCCACTTTTATATTATTAATATTTTAAACTCTTTATAGTTTGATAGGAAAATACATGAAATATTTATGATATCCGATTGATTATCCAGAAATTTATTTTGAGTTAAGTATAAGTAAAATACAATACTTGATATTAGTGAAGGTATAAAATATTTTTTATCTGTTGTTCTCTTGCTTTACAATAAGGTTATGTAAGCATTATCTGTTAGCAATTATTGTAAAAACAAATATAAGCTAGGTCACTATTTTGCGATAAATCAAAAAGAAAATTTACTCAGAAACAAACTCTATTTTATAAATAATAAAACTTACAAAATAGATCAAAAATTGACTCAAGTGCAAATGTTATCCATCAATGCCAAGAACATGAGATGCATATATATAGTTGTTCAAACTTAGTTTTTGATTACACGGTTGTATATTGTTATGAAAAAGTTAAAGTTGACGCGATCTAAATTTTGTGAAGACTTTTTGCCCCTTTAAAATCTTACAATGTTGGCACAATCAACACAAACCAAAAGAAGAAAAAAATGGTTTTGGAACACCTAGGGGAATTTTGACTTATGATTACACTTCTCTAAATATTTAACAGAAGGTTTCTAAAGTTTATTTCATAGAAACACCCCACACATCCAAGTTTAGTAAAATTGTTGTTACTGTATCTGTGTCAACAATAATTAGAAATGAGATAAAAAAATGTTCATTTCTTTGCAGTTGTCATTCTTTTATAATTACAAACGACGGAAAAAATCATCTCTAAGCGAAATTTGATGAGAGTTTTCGCTGAAACACAAAGCCTTTCAAAAAGTGGTCTAACTCGTGAGATGTAAGATTACATATTAAAGACTTCTTTTGTGAGACAGAAAAACACATTCATTCTAAATTAAATAACGGATGAAAAAACACGTTTTTTTTGTTCTCACTACTTTTTACTTACTTTCTTGCAACGCATTGTGTATTTTAGCATGTTTTTCAAAATATTCCCTTGAAGATACCAGTCTATTAACTTTATTTCATACTTAATATGTATTCCTTTGTTAAATTCATTATAACTGACAAAATAAAAGGAGGGCTTACGTCAGATGTATTTCTAAATATCCGTATCATTTACTAAAAATAAGTAGATGGTAAATGGTATGTTAGAAAAAGGAAATATGTAGGTTTTGGAATTATTTTGAGCCAAAAATAGTTTTAAAGATTTTTAGGAACAATTTTTCAGTTGGTTTATGAGACTCAGATTTTTTTTTTACACAAAACTCAGTTCCACGATATCGTAACACAATATATCCCACAATACTGTAATAATCTGTTATGAAAATATGACTATAAAATTTTGTTCTGTAGATGGTACAAATTGCATTGGTTTTTATAACTTTGATAATTCTCATATATATTACTTCAATCCATAAATCAACATTTGAAAAAGATATTTTTTTGAAAGAATTAAATAATAGCAACTGTCTACTTCAAAATTAATATTATCATCTCAGTCGTTAGCAATTAAACACTTATTAAAATTAAATTAACAGAAATTTAAGGACTGTAAAAATAACTAAAATAATCATTGTTTTACATTATGTCATCAGTAGAACTCTTTTATTTCGTAAATTTAATTTTAATCAATCTCTTCCGAGCTTTCTTCAAATTTGTAGATCATTTTTAAAATACAAACAAATACATACTTTTGAGTGATATTATTTCAACTTAATTATTTAGTTTACCAAAACCGATCTAAGGATGTAAATGGAATTCTAATTAACGGTTTTAGAAATTGCTTTCTTGAGTAATCTATTTGTAAACGTTCTACAGATATTAGAAACGAAGAATCATTCCTAATCATTCCTAAAACCAAATTTTTCCTTATAATCAAAATTATAATACAATGAACAACTGCCACCTCTCTTAATACATTATATTGCCTCATTTTAAAATAATTGCTGCATTAATCAAAATCACGTTAAATACAGGTTATTATCAGTGCCGAAAAACTTTAAGCTCGTCTCTATTTTCGGAACCATGCTTCGATTCCCTAGTAGCATATGCTACTGAAAGTGCATACATCACTTACAAATAAGACGCACAGGTGGGACATAAAAGCATATGATGAATAATTTAACTGAATTTTTTGCACGGATTATCAAACTTTGCCCTACTTGCGTATGAACATTATCCTCAGAAGAGAAATAAAAGTAACGTGATAATAGGTAATGCCAATGATTGAGCTAAACTGAAACTTTGGTGATGGCTCTCATAGGTGAAATAACACTTTGGTCAAAGGAAGAGAGTAGTTTGACGAATATATATATATATATATATAGACTGGAGTAAAAACTTATTTGTGTGAAGTAGTTTTGGGAAAATTTTAATCGTTAAAAATTGAAGAATGGTACTGTGATTCTACTAAAAGGTAATGAAAGTGAAGGTAAATAATTTTACTTAAATGTTGTAAAATATAACAAATTTTTTCATTGTGGGAAAAATAAGTATTTAAATAGGTTTTTGATACCAATTTGGTATTGATAAACAAAAATTTCCAATGCTTAGGAAGTTTTTATCCTTCCACTAAAAAACTATGGATATATTTACCCTTGCATTTATTACGAATTCATTTGGTATTTAGTGGAATTATCGTGATGAATTTACGGGGTTTACTGAAATTTGGATACACTCTTTAGCATGAAATTAATTACTTGCACATTAGGAAAGTTAAAAAATGAGCTTTTTAAGAATTTATGTTTCGAAGTAAAAATTTCCAAATAAATTGAAATTCCTGTAATGCTTTCAAATTTAATTATTCATTTTATGTCATTTTATTCTATTACCCATTCTACATTTATTTATCGATTAATTCATACAATTGCTAAAAAATATCATAAAATAGTGGAAACTTGAAACTGCTCTTTTGTTATTTCCTTGCATATGATGAGACTCGCAATTTTAAACCTCCTTAATTAAACACTCAAAAACAAGAAGGTGTAGATTTTTTAAAATTTTATATAAATGCGTCGGGTGTAATGTATATGTTTATGGTATTAGTTAAACTAAAATATAACTACATATAATAACTAAAAAGCTATATAATGATAAGAACAAAATTTGATAAAAATTATCTTTTTCATGACAGATTTTTAACGAAATCTGAAACATGATTAGGATATAAAACAAACGGAAAATCATATGCACTTCAAAACGTTCGGAAAATAATTTGTCGATATGACGTTTTTCATTTAAAATATAAGATATACTTTGTAGAAACAGGTTACTAATTAAAGAACTGTCTTAGAATTCGACTCGATACAGTTCGGTTGGAGTTTTGCTTATTATTAGAATCATTACCCTTATTCTGAAACAAGTGAACTTTTCGTAAATGGTCCTTCATACCATTTTGTAATCTGCCCTCAAAGTTTCATTTACAAACAGCAATGTTTATTAATTACTTATTTGATGGATTTACAGGAGTTTAGTCATTACTTTTTTTTCGTAGAGAAGTAATTTCTCTGACTTTTTATTTTTATTTAGATATTTGTTTCTGTACAATACAAGTCTGGGAATACTTAAGCACATCAGTATTCTAATGCATTTTCGGCTTACCCAGCAAGTAAAAACAAGTTTCAGTTACGCTCCAGGGAACTTCCCCATTAAGTTTCGGAATCCTACTTTTAAGCAGCATGTCAAGTTTGCATTCCAGCAGTAAGGGCCTTTCAGCTGCGTAGACAGTTTTACAGCTCGACTTGACTCGACTGAATAACGTCTTCTATAAACTATTATTCGTAAATTTGCTCCAGATACATTAACAAGTTTGTAAAGTCTATTTCTGAAGCTTAAATTGAAGAAATAAGTTGTTATTTAACTATGTTCTTAGAACAATGAAACGTAAAAAAAGCATCTTTTTTTGGAGATTTAAATGAAATTGTGTCTTTTTAAACTGCAATTAACAATAGCTTACAATATAAGGCAAATGTTACACCTGTTAGTGTGCTAAGTCAACATTCCAGCAGAAATATTATTTCAGCTGCGTAAACAGTTTTACAGATCGGTTTCACTTAAGTTCATTTAAGTCCGGTATTTACTTCATAGCTAAACTACATATGAAATGCAGATTATGCTTAGGGAATTCTATTCAAACTGCATAAATTCCAGACATGAATTGTTTCAAAACTGTTACCGAATATTTGAAAAGGAAAAGAGAGAAAGGAGAAGGGCATTTGCTTCTCCAAAATGTTTGAGCAGCATAATTTTGCATTCTTGATTATCAAATCTTAACAAATTTCACGATGTTTTATTTAGAAATATGGCTTTCATATTTATAATCAAATCGTTAAAAACATTTTCTTTCGAAGATTATAAAATCTATTTTTGCTCATTGTTTAACAATAGTACCAATTATTTGTATATTATTTAATAACAGCTTTTTAACCCAAATTTAAGTTTCTTTGTAACTTATTTGTCAATCATATAAACAATTGTAGAATTTCACTAAACTGTATAAGATTTTATAAATAAAATATATTTAAATGTTTCTTCGTTTGGTATTAAAACAGCAACTATACCAAATACTTTCGTACTTTGAATATATAACCGAATATGGAATCGCCATGCTTAGAAAGAAAACGAAAACCTAGAAATATTATTTAAAATGACTTTGGTTTCAATGGTTTAAAAACTTGAAATTACATTTAGAGTAAGAGAATGCGAACGTTTTAGTAGGTAATAAATGATAATTATAGAATTTATCCATTCACGTAAAAAAATTTCATTTTTCATAAGATTTTCAGCTTATAAAATCGATTCTAGAAGAATTGAATAAAATATTAATACTCGACTCGACATAAAATATTATAAATACGAAAAATTTAATTATATTAAAAACTGTAAATTCTATAATTTATATCTTTTAATGTTAGGAAGTACTTATGATGAATAATAAAAAAAAAATCAATTTCTATAGGTTAAGAGGAAATCTAGTTTGTATCAGTTTTTTTAATAGAAAATAAGCACTATTAGGAGTTACTAAGAAATTTGAAATTCTCTTCTGTATGCAGATGGATTTAATTTGTGTATAAGAATCGAACTTTAATTTATCAGCTTCTAATTAATATGAGAAGGGAATTGAAAAATATTTTACAAGATTTATTTAAATTTTACTTCAAAATAAAATAAATTTGAGAGAACTTAAACTTTTTTATCATAAACTTCTAATTCAAAGTGAAGCATTTGAACTTGGAAGAAAGTTAAGAGACAGTTAAATTACTGCTTCAATAAAAAATTCATGATTCCCATTGAAATAGCTCAAAATACATTCTTCTTTGAAAAATGAGATACATTTCCTTAAAACCATTAATTCATTTTGACAAACAAATTTAGATTCTTAAAATATATAATTTTTTATAATTCGGAAAGATCATTCAGCTTCACATCCCTATCAAATAATCCAAGCAATGAAATTCTAGATTCGAAATATTTGTGTTTAAAACTAACTGTTTTTATGACCAAGATAGTGAAAAACCTCAAAAAATATTTATTCTAAGTTTGTAAATCAATTTAAATTCGGAATATTCTAGTTCTCCTTTGATTCCATAGAAGGACACAATTGATGTTTACATAAGGTTGAAGGAGTGTCAATATTTCAATATTCAAATCAGATATATGATCAAAGAACATTTGTTTAGAAAAGATAGGTTAACACCACTTCTTTAACACTATTTTTTAAGATCTGAATTACTTTTAGTTCTTTATATTTAATAATATTTTAAATAAGCTAGCATTTTTCAGTCATTCTGTCTTAATATTGGTAGAACTTAATACTGCGCAGCAGTTTTACCTAGTACAATTATAAAATAATGTTTGTCATACATGAATTTTTTTTTATTTTAGTACCAATAGTCATAAAAAATTAAGAAACGCCTTTCACTGGATAAATTTTTATCAGAAAGTGTAATTAATCAAATATCACTCAATCAATACGTTACAGAGCGAACAGAAGGACATATGTATTTATATCCTATATTTATGACGTTAACTATCATGACTAGGCAGAATTTTTGACGAAAAGTATGATTTCAAACAAGACGAGAAATTTGTGAAACCATTCCCTTAAAAAATAAACATTAACACATGTGTTGGCTGATATTGCTAAAATTGTACCAAAACAAAATCTTTATCTTAATACAAATAATTTCAACGCAGTGAACAAAACATCAAGTTCGAAAGAACCGAAGCACCGCAAAGTTCAACTCGACCCACTTGACACAAATTGATATACGTAGCAAAGGGTCGGAGCAAACTCCAAAAGGGGAGGAAGACACCCCTCATCCTATCCTTTCACGCGCTTATCCGAAACCTTCCCCCAAGCTGAAACCCTTCCTCGATCGCATGCCACGCGCTCTCCTTCCCAGGTAACACAACATGTGACCCGATATTGTAGAATATTGTTCGATATTAGATAATATTTTATGATATTATGCAATATTGGGAATATTGTTCAATATCGTACAACATTGTACAATATCTTTGTGCTACTGGGATTCGAAATACAGGAAATCGGACTTACCTGCGAGTTTCTTGGGCTCAGTTCGGGTTTCGGTCTTACATTGGGGTGGCATGACCATAGCGGAGGTCATCTCTCTTGGGGGCACGGGACGGCCGTACTGCAAGAGCACGTGATCCCAAAGAATCGGTGGGCCCGCCACGTTGAACTGTGTGTGCTTTCACTCCGACATGCGTTGCCTAGGTTACTACGATAGCACCGCCGTTCTGAAAGGCAGAGGACGTCTGAGAATGCCTTCTTGCCGTGCGCCTATCTGATGGGAGTGTGCCGGGCTTCGGGCTTTCTCCTTCTACTGCGGGAGTGCTCAGCCGCTGATTGGACGAGAGCCGCAGCCATCGGCCACTCGCAGATACGGCGGCGATGCATTTTTCGGTGGCGCGCACTTGCGCTGCCGCGCCCAGACACGTGCTTTCTCCGTCAACCCCCCTCCACAAAGTCAAAGGCCTACCTGGGACCACGTGGAGATGACACTTGCCTCTGCGGTCAGCACAAGAGGTAACAGGGACGATATTGATGATCTTTAGATTTGTACATTTCTGAGAAGTGAGGATTCGGAAAATGGAAGTGTTAAAATTGGTAAACGAAAAAGGAATCGGAAATAATGGGGTTTTTATCAAACCTCACCATTTTTTTGCTGCCTGGAAAATTATTATAAAATATTAGATGCAAAAATCGGAAAGTTTCAAAAATTACGTTTTTCTTTATTATTTACCAGCAAAAGAGGTAATTGGGACGATATTGATGATCTTTAGATGTACATTCATAAGAAGTTAGGATTCGGAAAATGGACGTGTGAAAATTGGTAAGAGAAAAAGGATTCGGTAATAATGGAGTTTATATGAAAACTCACCATTTTTATGCTCACTGGAAAGTTGTTATAAAATCATATCAGTTGCTAAAATTGAATATTTATAATATGCTATGCTTTCCTTAGTTATTTTGTTGGGCCTTTGAAACGGACTATTGTAAGCAATTGTAAAGCAGAAGAAATTAGTTTATATCATGGTGTTTGTCTCATATCGTTAATAATTTTACGATACCATTAACTAGAAGAATGTGTTTTGAAACATTTAGCTAAAATTATTATGCTTTTCTCCATTACTTTTGTTGAAATTTTATAGTACGATTCGGGCCACATAGAGTTGTTACTGGTAAAAGTTGGTCAGATGAGAACGTTTATTCATTACGTTTTTTCTATCAGAGATTAGAATACTTTTGTATAGTTAAACGTTGTCTATAACTTTACAAAGGAAAAGTTCATGATTCAGTGTAACACTACTATCTTTTCCTGTAAGACATCAGAAATGTCATTTTGAAATCACAGGCTAAATGTAAAATATAATCACATAGCCCAGTCTCACGTAAATATTTATTTAAATGTTCAATTTAAATATTGTAGAAACGCAATTATTTTCAGATTAATTTTATTTTCAGTATAGAATCATGAGGCTAAAATAATGAATTCTACTTCGATTCAATTAAATTGTTTAGAGCATTTTTCTTTGAAAAAGTGATTTCAGTAGTTTAAACTTAAGACTTAAAGATGCATGTCTTCTTAATGTAACAAAGGGCAAAAATTTGGAAAAAAATATAACAGATAATGCGTTCTGAGATAGTTTCTTGTGCCATATTTAATGTACAGATTTCCTATTTTTATGATTCAAAGTATGTAACAGTAGTTATGATAGGCAAATTGAAATCAAAGTAATTCATTCAAAAAATTCACTGATAGCATCACTGAATTAACTTTAAAGTGTATAACGATATTCAATGTATCATTGATTGAAGAATTAATTGATACCAAGCATTTTTAAATACTAGATAAGCAAATCTAGTATTATATTAATCAATTAATAACATCGAATTAACTTAAGTTCATAAATGAAAATAAATTAGGTTTCGGCATTCCTAAATCTGACCATTATGGACTGTTTAGATTAACAGCTTAAATATACAGAATGTACTTGAGTCACTCAAAAAAAACACGAGAAACACATTATTTATTTGACAACATGAGAGAAAATCATGTTGTTATTTAAATACAGAACATCTAAGTTTTTAACTTTTTTTTATGAAAATGAGATGTATGATTTTTGTCTATAATGCCCTCAGTACAGTATTTTAACTTTGTACTCGATAGATTCATATTTATCTCACTCTCTTTTATGCCATTATTCGATAAAATTATTTTCTTATTACATTTTTGGCTTGAAAATTGTATATTTTAGTAAAGAAAATCTTATTATGATATGAAGCTCTAAATTCACTTTTTGAATCATTTTCCTTACACACATTTAAATAATCTATAATCATTACTCATTTAATAGTAATAAATCACAAATTTGGTTGAAAAATAAAAATCAAGCATCGTAGGGGTAATTCAGTTTTCTTCCTTTTTATTCAAGACTTACTCTTAATATATAATCTTATGACTTAACATAAAATACAATTCTTAAAAAGCAGATTTTGATCTTATTTTTCTTCTTAGAAGAATGAATTTCTGACTTATTTAGAAAATTATTAATAATATCCTGATATAAACTCTTTATATAAAAATAAATTTTGCATATAAAGAAAAGGCATTTGCATAATACTTTATCTAAATGAAATTCATCATAAAGTTTTTCTAAAATGGTAGCAGTTTTTTTTAATTTTTTCTATTTAAATGAAAATGTGAATCTCATGTGTGATCTAAAAATATTTCTGATTTCATATTGTTTTTAAAAAATGCTGCATTTTGTATTTTTATAATTTTTAATGGAACATCTATAGTTATCGTATGTTTGTGATGGTGCTTAGTTTACAATCCAAAAAGATATTGTTTCACATATCTTCTCCTTCATTGGAATTGAAGCTGTTAAAGGATATAGATCTAGAGTAATATAAGCAACAATTGAAATCATCGACGGAGAAAAAAGAAAAGAAAAAAAAACCTGTAGCATACAAGTTATTTTTATGGTAGAATATCAGAGCACTAAAATTCTTCTGAAGAGAACAATCTTAAGGATCATCCCTCTTTTCATACTGCTCAAAGTTAACCCCTGGAATGTTACTTAATTACGTCTTGTCTATCAGATGGGCTCTGCTGCTTTTTTCGCTGTTTTTGCGAGCCCTCTAATCTCTTTCCAAGAATGTTCTTGGGGTATATCAATGTTCACCCTGCCATTTTCCCTTTTTAGAGGATAAATATACTGAGTCAAAGATTATTTAGAACATCAGCTGCTGATAACATTTGGCTGAACTTGGTGCAATAATAATTAATTTTAAAAATAAGTCATAATTTTGTGATTTAAATTCAAATTCTTTTATTGTTTTTGTTTCAAAAGCACTCGTATTTATATTATATAGAATGACATTCATATATTTGTTCATGAAATGTTCTAACTGTCCCCTTTGGTACAGTGGTGGTAATAGTTAACCCCCTGACCTGCTAATTTATTTAACCTCCTAATTAGATGCCACCACCCATTTGGGATATTTTTTATTTCAATCTATTTAAGAAGATAAAGAATACTTGATACATTTAAGCGTGTCCAAGTGATTTTTCAATTAAAAAGTAATTGTTACGTTGACTTAATCACGAATTTAATTAGCAAATCATAAAATTTGATGCACGTGTCAGACACGTTGTTGTAAACGAATAGGGTTAATATGTGTAAAATGTACTCCCATTGTCTGAAATGTATAGAGAAAATAGCAAACAAAAAGGCATGGTATGTAAAAATTATGAGTCCTTAATATATTTTTGAAAGCAATAAAAGGACCAAAATAAAAATTGCTTTTTGAATTTTACAAGTTATTTTGACTAACATTTAATGATATTACACCAGTAAATGTGTTTAATTTTATTTAGTAGCTAATGCTAGTTTTAGCAATGTTATTTCTTTCCTTTATTACTTTTCATTTAGGTTTATTTAATATTTGCAATCTCATTAGTGGATTAAATTGAAAATTAGCCGTAGAAAAAATTATTACATGTGATGAAATAATCTAAATGATGTTCAATTGTTTTAATATGGTTCACTCAGATTTTTACCGAAAAAATTTAAACTAACTATTATTGGTAATAACAGTTAAAAATAATATAATTTACTTAAGAACTGTCTTTATTTGCAAGTAAAATGATTTTCAAAAATAATGGAAAGACAAATTTTCTCTAAAAGTAAATTGAAGTACTTAAAAATCCTCTGTAGTCTTTTTACTTGCAAATGTATACTTGGGACTGAAGTTCGAAAGTACAAAAATGAATTGTTTTGTTGATACTACTTTTACTCTCAAAATATCTAACAAAATTGAAAGCAATTTTAATTTTAGGGAATGTTCTGTTTATTCAATATATATAATTTAATTACTTCGCATTAATACATTTAAGAAAATGAGGGTAATTCGATATTTTGTAATTTAAATAATTCAACAATAACAATGCCTTTATCGTACATGGACTAACACCTTAAGCATTTACAATTAAGACTTTTAATAGCACAGTTAAGAATATAAAGTTGTCCTTAATTAGAACATAATGGCCTACTATTTTCCATTTAAAATGCAATACTACTGCTGCAGTTCAAAACAGAATAAGTCTGAAAGCAAAACTAACCAGGAACTGTGGGGTGTATTTAACCTAAGGCTATCCTATTAAATTTTATCTACAAAAATCTGGCCTGCACTTTGTATAAGACCACACTAATGGAAACATAATGTCGCTTAAGTTGTCTGAGATGTCGTCGGCGGTACGAACATTAAAGTTTAACCCGCGATTCATTTTTGACGCTGCACTTATAACTTGGCTTGAGGCCAATGTCTGTATTGCTGTATTAGAATTTTCGATTCGACCTGTTGAACTACTATTATAATAGATTAAGGAAAAGCGCCTTGTTAGCAACAACAAGAAAAAACCCAAGAATCAATATAAGCTAAATAAAATATAAACTTTATATGGAGATGCACAGAAGGCTTTGTTTTGTTTGAAGATAGCGTATTCTATAATGAATTTTTATATAAGGACAGGAAATTTATGAATAAAAATTTCCGTTCTATCTTTTAAAATTCAACTAAAAATGATATTAACCCTTTATAAGGCCATGGGAATATACTTCTAACCAAATTCATCAATTTTTATATGCATTTTTTAAAGTAGGCGTAAGTTCTCGAGACAAATGTTTCGATGAAACAAAAACCTGGATGTTCCAATTTCTTATCTAAAACCACAACGAAGTGTCTTAACTTGGTAATTAATTATTAATTAATTAAATTAATTAACAAAAAATGTCATCCAATGAGCTAAATGAATTTCTTTTCTTAAATTAATCTCAGTACCAAAGTTACTGTTAAAGAATGAATTAATAATATAAAGTTTCTACCTAATCAGCAAATTCCAATGGCACAAGCAAGATACCACAAAAAAATTTCATTTTCAGAATGGTATTTTATTCATTATTTTATAACAGAATATTTTCTTGTTTTTTATTATTGTGTTTCCAATAAATGTTTAACTAAACAACTGAATCTTGATGGCTTTTTAATCTCACCTATAGTTTTATATCTTTCAATGCTTGTTTATTGACTGATTTTCTAGCATTTTTATTTCATTTAAGGCTACTATGGATCTCAGTAAGTAGCTTATGTATGTCAAAATCTTTTTTCATGTCTAACACTTGCTGGCTATTCTTGCTTCTCTTAAAATTATATAATGAATAATTTATTTTCATTCAATTCATAAATTTATTTATTGTGTTTGCATTCAGCTAATGCATATGGATTTTAAATACTGTATTTTGGATTTCAATAAAAAAATATTTCTAGAAAATTAGGTTTTTTTTCTATAACTGAATGATTTCCCATCAGCAGTTGAGTATTTATGGTTACTATATCATGTGGATTTGTATCATATGGAAATGTAAGAAAGATTTTACGCTTCCTTCTTTCACTTTTCTGTTACTTGTTTCATGATTTTTCATAAAATTTTTGCAAAGTTTTGCCAAGTAGTGAAAAATTTTCGATTTTTAATATTGACTCTCAGTTTATATTTCAAGAAAAAAAAACTTATTTTCTGCAGTAGTTTCCTGTAATAGGATGATTGGGAGACACTTAAACCACCCGGGCAGAAAATAAAGCATGAATAAAAATTAAATAATTGTACTACATTTTCAGAATTTTTAGGAGAATTCTACCAATTGAGATTTTTTATGTTTACTGATAAATATTATTACAAACTGCAAAATTCAAGAAATTTTTTAAACTTGTATTCTAGAGAATCTGTATTTTACTATATATATTGCAATTATACAATATTATTAAAAATTATACAAATACAAATTATTATAAAAATATAGATTCCTTTAAATTTATGTATTTTCCCGTCGATAATGAAATGTTTTGAGTAATTTTACAAAATTAAACAATCATTTTTAGTTCAACTAAATTTTGATGATATAATCTATTAAGTTCTATATTGTTTAATTTTAGAGGTGTGATGTTCGATGCACGAGTGGAAATTTTTTTTACAACTGTGTAAACGCTTTTATATATCCTGTAGTCATCTCTTATTAATCTGTTTCAAATCATTCAGAATATACAAATTAAATTCTATAAATGTGATGTCTTTCAGATTGAAAACAGAAAAACACTTTCATTTACTTAAATTCATTTATGATTATAATACACAGTATCAATTATTTAAAACAGTTCTACAAAATACATTAATTACTAAAAAGTAGAATTATTTTTATTTTCATGAATTTTTACTATATATTTCATATATTATTATTTAAGTTATAATCCATTTAATCATATGTAATTAGTATTATAGCAATTATTTATTAATCATTTATTAATATTTAACTTATAATTCCTTATTATAAAAATTATGATAGATATTTTCTTTATAAAATTCACTGCTAGATGGCGCTGCAAGTAAGGGATGAAAATTCAGTTATATTGATCGACTGACTGATAATTAAGATCCGAAAATATTAAAATAGTGCATTGTCATCAAGAATACAGAAGTGTAAAAACTTTGAAAATTATAGAACTTAAGAAAGCCCGTGAAAATTCTATTAAAATTTACAACTTTATAAACATGTAACAAGTCAAGTTAAATGAAAATATTTAGTAAATAATTATGAATTCATTTTAAACTAAAAGTGCAATGAACATTTCTACAGAAGAATTCCTTGTGTTGCCTCTTACAGAAAACTGTAAATACATCCAATTTCACAAACTATTTTTTAAGAAAAGTGGCATGACCTAACACATGCTTTTATCAGTATACAGTGTATAAATTTTAAAGAATGATGAAAATGTTAAAACTTAAACTGAGATTAAGTTTTTCACACATATCTTTGATTGCATGCCACTGTCTCAGATCCTTTGAAATCGTTTCAAAATAAATATTTTACTGAAAGCGAAAATTACTACTAGCATATTTAAAAGATAAATTCATGGACTTGATGTGGTTCTGCTATAATCAGTTCCCATATTTTACACAAAAACCGTGATTGACAGAAATTCTAACCTATTCACGTTTGTATTACTATATTACGAGCACATTCAAAATATCAATTCACAGACTTGCGTTCTGCTTTAATCAGTTCCCATATTTTATACAAAAACCGTGATTGACAGAAATTCTAACCAATTCACCTTTATATTGCGAGCACATTCAAAATATCAATTCATAGACTTGAAATGGTTCTGCTCTAATAGTTCCCATATTTTATACAAAAACCGTGATCGACAGAAATTCTAACTTATTCACCTTTATATTTTGTTCGAATCTTGAATTAATGAATGAGAAGTCGCAATTTGTAAAACCGAGTGCCTGCTTAATGATTATAGTTGCAGCGCTTATGCCATTATTCCTTCTAATTTCGTATTAATAAATGACAGCCTCTATCTGCGTAGCATCAGGTACCGACAATAAATGATAGGAAAAGCCTTGCATGATTGATTCATCTGTGATGTACTGGAAGGGAAAAAAAGGAAGTGAAAAACCAGAAAATAGTTTCCTTCCTGAAAACTCATCAAAAGAGCGACCCTTTTTCATACCTAGTAATTATTTCAAAAATGACTCGCCAAGTTTTGAATTTTTGAGCAAAAACGTGGCTCCAGAATCTTCAGTATATCCGGAATCAAGAAACGCTCTCTTAAGCTAGGGATTTTGCGAGAATACGTAATACCTTATTAAAACTTCATGAGTTTCATTATCTTTTTTCCACATTTCAGCATAAAACAGCTGCTGAAACAATAATATTTCCGTAAAGCATCCAAGGTTGATGTGTGCTTTGGAGATGAGCAGCATTATGTATATAAATAGAGGATTTAGAATGTAAAAGGAGCAAAAAAGGAGAGGACTCACACTCACTTAAAAATGCAAACTACAGCAATAGTGCTTTAGTGTTCTTTTAAAGAAAATCCCATCCGCCTAGTTCTCAAAGAAAATTCTTTTAAAGCAACATTGCGTTCCCTCATTTCATGTAGCAACTGGAAATCTCCCAGGAAGGAAAAAAGTTGATGGAATGGAAAAAACGGCACTTGTTGAAGGGGCTTCATCCGGCTAAGTTTGCGTGCTTTGCAGCGAGTTGACCAAATAAAATACTAACAAATTAAAACAGAAATATCATGGCATGATCCTTACTCTTCCAGCATTAACTGCGAGTTCAAAAAGTGTCAGAAATTATACTAGCTTATGAAAAAAAGCCTTCTTTTCAAAAGTTACACATTAATAAATTCAGTAAACTGCATTAAGGCAATTAAAAGTTTTTCAAAAAGGCCAAGAATTGTTATAAAATAATTTAATGAGATAAAAGTCCAAACACTTAGAGCTTGCTTGTTATGTTTCCTGAAAGGAGTATGAAGAAATTTTTTGACTGTAATCAATTCGACTTTTCTGTATGCTACAAAATTTTTATACTTGTAATTTTCTCTTTTTCTGCTTTTTAAACATTATCCTTGAGGATAGCTTCATCAGTTACAAAAATTGTTTTTGTAAACATTTTATAAATTCATGTCATATTTTTCAAATTGATATTACGAAAAATAAATCTTTTTATTATTTATTGCATGAGAAACACAAATTATTGCCTTTTTTATATATAAATTTAAATAAAAATGAAGGATTTACTTTTTTTCTATTTCAATTAGCCATTTCTAGTTCATTTATTTTTTTATTAAAAAGTGTTAATTCTTAAAGCGTGCTCAGTGTCCTTTTTACCCTATTCTTGTAGAGATAATTGAAATAAAAATTGTTTCTGAATTTAAAATGAAAGATTTTGAAACAAAAATATGTAGTTGTTGCATTTTCTTGAGTACCTAAACACTTGAGAGTTTTCCAAAGGCGAACTTTCAAAAAGCGTCCAAGACGAAATATTACTTGAGTTAAAAGCATCTTATAAACATAGTGGTTCTTTATATAATATGAGCCATTTGAGAACAATCCTCTTTACTACTTATGTTCTGTTTTCAAAGAAACCTGAAGTCTTTCCTTCGTAAGATGTATTTTAACATTATATATAAAACAAATACTGAAATACTGAAAAAACCTGATAAAGGATCCAAGAATTTTCAGCAGTTAACAGCCTTTTTCGGTATAAATTAACACCACAACCCTCTTCAATGCAATCTAGCAAAACTCAATTTAAGATGATTGCTTTTGAGTTCTGTAAACAGTGCATACTAAATATGCAAGACAAGCCTTTTACTAAATTTTCTAGGCCGCGGTGGCTAGTGGTAAGGTCTCGGCTTTGGGGCTGGAGGGTTCCAGGTCCGTTGTTGTTCCTGTTTCACGATAAATCATACGTAGTAGCCAAACGTCCTCCCGTTGGAGTGGCGTGGAAGTTTGGAGAGGGGGTGCCAGCTCAGGTGTAGTCCTCGTCATCTGACCGTGGTTCAAAATTACGAGATCCGTCCCAAAATAGTCCTCGTATTGCTTCAAAACGGGACGTTAATATAACTAAACTAAACTTCTAAATTTTCTACAATGCACTTTCTATGCGTGAAAAACAATTTGCGAATCGAAGTTTTATACCTCAGTTAAAATTCCCATGTACAAATTACCACATATTTCAAATTTGAAAGAAACATTTTTTTTATTTTTTGCTTTTATTAGTTTTAAATATTGTAATTTTTAATCCAGAGAATTTATAAGATAAATCATTTCTAAATCCCAAGTGCATATCTTCAGCTATCTATTTTTCTGATTGAGAGTGGACGTGTTCTATCCAATTTTTCAACAAAAATACTTAAAATTTTAAAATGTTCTCCTTGTTATATTATATCCAACCATGCAGAAAATATATACCCTTGGTAACTACTTCAAACACTAGCAGTAAGATAATTAACTTAACAGTTTTTTAGAAAATATCCCTACTGAAAAATGTAGTCATAATTTTATTTGAAAGTGAAATCGTTTCAAAATTATTTTTAATCCCGAAACGATTTAAGTCGAAGTATTTTCATGAAAATTTTCATGAATTTTCACACCTGATTTTATTGTAACGCATCGCTTTTATATTGCAACTTTATCTGAAACTTTTTAACTTTTAAATCCTATTTATTAATTAATAGTATCGTAAAATACTGAAGAGATTCCTTCCCCAGAACTTTAAGCGCTTGAACGCAAGACACTTTTAGGTCCTGGAGGTTTAAAGTAAAAGTTATAAAACACTGCGTGCAATGTATCATATGAAGTTCATATGTATCATATTATCCCATTCATCATAAAGTCACGTTTTGTCAAGAAATTGCGCATCAATTCTGCTTTATTTTAGAGTGCAATATTATTAATGCAAGTGACCCGTTTTAGAGTGCCAAGATTCTGCGTACTATAACTTGAGGCACTAGCATTTTTTCTTTTATTTTACTGTGTACAATATTTCTGAATTTGCCGTGCAAATTGGAAGTGGGTTATGATAAACGACGCTGTTTAAAAAGCGACGACGTGTCACTACAATCTTGTTTGACTTCAGGAAAATAGCAACTGTTATCCGGTTTTTATAATATATTTTTATTCCCGAATTGGAAGTTTTGTTTCTGTAAAATATAAAAAGCATTGTCCTTAAATTCGAGGGAGGAAAGAAAATTGTTCAATTTATTCTGCTATGTGCAGAATCAAAGAGATAAAGAAAATGTCCTGCTTTGAAATAGAATAAAGCGAAACGCATGAAGCGCAATGGTGATCTTCTGTTAAGAGATTGCTTACTGTAAAAAAGAGAATGCATTGTAAACATGGGCTTCTTCTTGTAGCATACATCTTATTTTCAGCAATATTTTCGTTTTTCAGTAATATTTTCGTTTTTCATAAGAATGTTTAAAAAAATGCTTTATTTTTAAAGAAAGAAAAATATGCTTTTATTTTATAAAGATTTCTTCCATGGTAATAAAATATATTAAAGACAGAAAATTATGCATTTTCAATTATCGTACACTTGCTTTAAATACTTAAAATTATTTCATTGCAGCATTTGAATTTTAGATTTGTGCTATTACAGTCATAAAAATCAAAATATACCAAGTAGATAAATCCCAATTATCTTGAAATTTTTCAATTTTTAACTTATAGCACACTTGGACAATATATTCTGGAAATATAAACTACTTGTGTCAAACCTCGGGACATTGTTAATCTTATATTTTTAATTCAGCATTTTAAGATGTGGAGCGAAATTAGAAATGCTTAATTTTTTTAGGATTATTGTTGTTTTAACGATTGGACAAAAATATAATTTTGATAAAATAATTCAATAGACATATATATAAAAATATTATTATTTTTTTATCTACATTAGTCTTGTTTTTCAACAGGAAGCTTATTATGTAGGACCTCCAAAATCTAGTTAAGTCAAAAATTTTCTTTACTTAGGTCCCAAGTAGGTTCGACGCTTGAATTGAAATTCGTTTATATGAAATATTTATATTATATAATATTAAACGGGAGTTTGACGGCAGCTCGAAACGTGATATGTTTTCGAATATGCTTTTATTTCTTAAATTAAAAATAAACTAAAGAACCGGTCTAGTTAGGAAAAATATAATTAATTTGAAAATTTTCGTACTTCTTGCTGTCTTGAAGTTATGAAATAAGGTTGAAGAGTTAGATGATGGAGTTTAGTTCATTTAATCATTGCAATGATATAGCTGGGATAAGTGGTAAATGACTGCCTGGGACGCCGTATTATTTTTTTGCTCTCTCGTAATATTTGGCTTTAAAAATGACATAAATGCACTAACGTCTTCTCTTGCAGTGCCGTAGCAACAAAGGTATAGATGCCTCTGGCGCCAGTTTTAGGCACTGAATCTAGGTCTTTAATAACTGATGAAGAATAGAGGCGAAAAAATCCTATAATGATCCCCTTGACCCCATGTCGCTATGCCACTAAATTTGTGATACTTTAAACAACATACAGATCCCACCAGCCTTTTTGGACAGCATGACAAAATCTGGTCCTTGTGTCATAAAGCACAAACAAATCAGTAATTTAATTCACCCGCCCTCAGAAATAATGCATAATGCATCTACAGCAAGTATATACACACGTCAATGTATTTTTTCTGCGCTAATCATCTTAAAGACGAGAAAACTAGCTTTATGTAAAAAGACCATGTACTTCCAAATGCAAACACTTCTGTATTAAGAACTTCGGAGCTAATAGAAACTTCTACGGTTTCGTCTTAATCAAAATTGTCTCAAATTTCACTGATTTATCCAAAATATTTTGTGAGCATTTTTAAGAAAGGTTTATTTTTCATTCTTTATTAAATTGATTTCTTAAAAGAAAGATAGTTAAAACTGAAAATAAAACTTGGTTTTATTCGAGGAAAGCAAAGTTAAGGTAGTTAATATTTAGGAATTAAAACTTTTGCATAAAAATATATTTTTACATTTTGCATTTTTGAATCTAAAACTGAAAAACATGAGTATAATCTACATTTACAGGTACAAAAATAAAGTGAATACTTCTGGGGCAGTTATCTTAGAACGGCAAAATATTTCTTTTCTATAGTTAAAAAAATGAAAAGGTTATGACCATCAATGCTCAATAATTCTGCAAGTCTTAAATTATATATTTATATAGCATACTAATTTAAATCGATTTATTAAATAAATATATCAGAAGGAAGCTTCTGGATATATGAAATAATTTCATTCGTTAATATCATACACAGTCTATATTGAAGACCAACGATCTTAATCTGAGGAGTCCAATGGATTTTTTACTTCTAATTGAATATTATGATAAATGATTTATATTTTTCCAAATGTTTATATTAAATTTATACCCTAGTTGAGAGAGGGTAAATTTTTTGCTACAAAACTATAACAACCGTTGCAAAATATAACATCTATGCATAGATTATACAAAAATAATAACTACTTTATCAGACACGCAATTTATTGTGCAAGATATTGCTTTTATTTTATTATGTTTTGAGTTCTTTCAATATGCTTGAATATATTTCCGTTTCTTTTTTCTGTATTTTAAATATGAATAGCATCATTATAAATTGTTGAACAAACATTGTAGCAATATAATTATTAATTAGCTATGAATAAATAACCCCAGAAAATGCGTATATTCTTTCCTTTATTCAACATTAACAAATTGGTATTATGATCTAAGAATAGAGAAAATTTGATACATTATTAATTTTTGATACATCATTAACTGATAAGAAAATGCCTCTTATGTTTAATGTTCATGCTACACAGTTTCAGATGTGCTTTTTAATTAACTTAAAAAGGAAATGGTCATTAAACATATAAAATAACTACTCATACTAAAATGATAACTCTTCATCCTTTATTTCTTAATGGTCGATTTTGAAGAAAAATATCTGAAAAAGAATGATTAAATTTGCTTAATGAAACTTCTGTAAGATACAAGATAAATTTAGGCGAATATTTAAAAAATATAAATATGAATTTTTGATTTAGAATATAATACCACTGAAATAAAAGTCAAAAACTAAAACGTTGAAGAAAGGTGTGCTGAATTTACTTAAAGGTTCTTCCTTATAACTTTAGAAGACATAGAATTTCAGTACTTGAGTTTGAATCTATTTAAAAAGATGACTCATGCAGTACCAACTTTCTTTTACATTTTATATATTACTGTAAACACAGGATAAAATTCCCTTAATGTTTAAAGTATGTGTATCTACGCATGATTTATAAAATCTATAAAATAAATGTATCATATAAACATATATACAAAATGCATTTAAAAGGACTTCAAACAAAGACGGAGATCAGAATCACTGCTACATTTTTGTAATTATTTCTTTGCATCCTAAAAGTATTAGTATTCAAAAGTATAGTAAAAGCCTTAGTATTCAAAATTTATTAATTATTTCGGATAAAAACTATTATTTGCATTATAGAAAAAAAATTAGGAATATAAAAGCCTTTGGTTCAGACAACGGTTACTGAAAATGTCTTCATTTTTTGAAAATCACGTCCCCTCAAATGAAAGCATGCTTGACGAAGATAGAGACCATAAGCATAAACGCTAATAACAATCCTCCCTATAATCCTTTTCCTGCGCAAATTCTCATTATACTTTGTACAAGCTCCAACTGAAAAGCTTTGAGTCACGCAAATTTAAAATTAATTTCTTTACCTTGTGAAATTATTTTCACTTATGTTCATCATTTCACACATGCAGATTGGTTAACACGCATAAAAGTAATTGAAAGCAACAAAACTAAAGATTAAAAAAACAAAATCAAATTTTGTTAATGGATAATGCGCTTTATTAGGCTCTTTTATGCACATGTATACATTTTTTTCATATTAATTTGAAATGTCTTGTATGTATTATCCACAAAAATGGACAGATACTAAATAAAGAAAAAACATTTCATGAAAAAGTCTCTGAAATGGTCTAAAAAAGTCTCTGAATGGAAAACCTAAATATCACTATGCACAGACATATTTTCCAGTTTTAATTAACCGATGTTTCACATCCCAAATTTCTGTATATCACCAGTTCAAGAGCATAATGCATGGAAATGGTTTTATGAGACTACAGGCATGCACTGTTTGCTGGAAAAAGATGGTGAAGTGTTTGAAGTATTAAGACGGTCATAAGAAACTCATAAGATCATAAGAAATTAATATATTTCTTTTGGAAATTACAGTTAGTTCTTCAAGAAAACTGATAAAATTTCAATTGTGTAGTACGTTAGATGTGGAAAATTAATACCGATAAATAGTTAAATATATCTAATAATTCGTTAAATCTAAATTTTTGATAAATTTGTTTGAAAATTTATTTTTCTCATTATTATGAGTTGGTAGTTTTAAATTACTTTTTTTGTAAGAAATACAAAATGATGTTTTTATATATGAGAAGTTACCATGAAGTTACTTAGTAGCAAAAATAACTAAAGTTTGTAAATTTTTCATGATTAATATTAATTAATTTGAGATAAGTTTCATCCTATCAAAATTGATAATTTATCTGGGGAAGTCATTTTATTTATAATGAAATTGATCTTAGGTCTTCTGTTAAATCATGCGGATTTGCTAATAGATATGAATATTTCGTCCTGCATATTTGCTTGAAAATTTAAGCTACACTGCAATTATTTTGTGCAGCTACTATAAAGGAGAAACATATTCAAATGAAAATAAATCCAATTTTAATAAAGAAATTAAATCAGTATGTAGTTAAGAATTGTAGTTGTATTAAAGTGCGATATATGTGTAAGGTATTTAGAGAATTCACGGCAAATATAAATTTATGTAAGAAAAATAAGGCATTATATCACAAAAACGATGAACATCTAATTGCATTTCGAGTTACCAAAACTGAAGAAAAGTTGTTGAAAAACTGCGAACAAACCGAACAAAAATACATATGTGTGATTTCCAGATAATATATATTTCTCCTAAAAATAAAGGGAATTCCAGTAATTAAACGCCCCGAATAACACCATTGTCTCAGAAAATGCAAAAGAGTATTTGTGCAAATTGTAAAAGCAGTTTTCACTTTACCCTCTTTTTTTCTTTTTTCAAGCTTGAATACTTTTTCTCCAATTTTTTATGTTATTCTTGGTGGAGGAATATGGTTTTGCAACTAAAGTTTCAGACAAATTGCTGAGTGCCACTTTTTTCTACACAACAAAGAAGGGAAAAAAGTACTAAACTCCACAGTAATTTTTCTGTTCTTAATTTGCTTTTTTTGCCTTCATTCTCTACTTATTTAATGTTCCCTAGCTTATTAAATTCTACTCCCCCTTTTCTGGTAGGGGAAAAATTTGAGTAAAGAAATAACTTTGTGTTTTGTTCTTTTGGATCGAACCATTTATTCCATAAAATACCGAATGTATAAGGAATCAAGAATATGGTAAGTTTGCGTCCAAAAATAAATTTAAAACTGAATTTAAATGAAATTATTTTCTATTTCAGATATTTAAGTTTAATTTTTGTTCCACAGAAATTTGTTTAATATCGAAATATTTTATTCTCCTATACATTCGCTTTTTAGTTAGATTTTGAATTTTTATTGGTGAAATTAAGTGAACATATTTTATCGTTACGTATGATATTTTGAGGTATGAAAACATCTTTTATTGATTGTGTTAAAGTATAACACGGATATTCATTTTTACATAAATGCATTACATGTTTTACATCTGTTTTTAAATGCATGTATATAAATAACATACTTACCCTTAAAATAAATGATTAAAATTATTTGATTATAACACTTTTTACTTTTTTGACTTTCTTGTTAACAAAAAGAAAATATTGCGATTGACAAAAATTTCACGTGACATATTAATGAATTTCTACATTTTAGATCTCCCTGAAGGTTTGAAGTCTCTCTATCCAGCCTTGAATTGCGTCTCTCTGTCCGTTTGTCTTAATTTATGTGAACACAATTACTCAACAACTGAACTAGTAAGACAGATTTTGGTATGAGGTCATTAAAAAAATTACAGATCTCTATCAAATTTTTGATAAAAACCATCCATGAGAAGACCGTCTTTCCGTGTGTATGTAAACACGATAACTCAAAACGGAACAAGATATACAGATGAATTTTGGTATGATGTCTTTACACCAAAATCATTAATCTGCAAACATTTTGGATACAATCGGTACAGTTGAACGTTTCTAAAATTCATGGAACTATTGAACGAATCTACACACAAATGGCGCTATATTTTGGAGTTGTATGGGAAAATATGTGGAAAACATTTCCTCTTGTTTTTCTAAGTTATACATTCATCGCTTTGTATGACTGCCTGCATATTTTACCTGAAATATGATAAAGATGATATTAAATGTAAGTTTCTTATAATAGTTGTTTTTAATTAAAAGCAATTTATTCAGAAAAAATATAACAGCGTTACTTTAGTCCGCTAAGTTTCTTGCTAAACTCCTACAACATTATCTAGTAATTAAAATATTCTTATTTTATTTATGGACTAACAATAAATAGCGTAAATTTTTAAAAATCCAATATTTTGATTACTGCTTGAGGAAGATTCATCACCAAATGGTTTATAAATATTATCTGTATTGAAACAACACCTGAGGACTCTAATCTATAAAGTACTAATTCTTAACTTTTGGGAGAGATATAAAGTACAGATGTCTATACATTTGTCCTTGTATATAATGGGTAATGAATTCAATTAGTTAAATGAGTAATGATTACTCTGTTTCCGATGCTTAGAGAAACGACGAGTAAATGAAAAAAATTGCTCTTGAGATATTTCTTCTTTTTGCAAGACATTGCGCAATACAGCAAACAAGCTGATATCAAGCTAATATACATAATCCTATCTCAAAAAATCCACTTTTGAACCTACATGTATGGCAGCGTTCTAAATTATATTGAATGATACCGCCTTTATTTAACACTAAGGCACCATATTATCTCTCAGCGATCTCTTCAACAGATTGTAATTATAAAATTTACATTCCAAAAATTTTCATTCCATTTTTCGTATTAGTTTGGAACCTGTGTCTGCAGTCACTCAACATTTTACCAACCAAACATTTTTGAGGTTGTATTTATAGATTTATCTTAAAAAAATTGGATAAAAGTATCAAGTTACACTTGTAATCACAATTAATTTTCTTATACTTACATTTGAAGGAGTCAGATGACTGCTTTCTTGGATATGTAAAAGAAATTTTTTTCAAAGGGTAATGCCACTTTTATGAGAGAAAAAAACAGAAAAATTCTTCTTTCACTTTAAAATATTACAAGTGCCGAAGTACAACTATAAAAAGGAAATGTTTTCATCAGGAATAAAATTTTTCTTTCAGAATTCCGGTATTTATGAAAGGAAATAAAATTAAAGGGAATGTGAATTTTATCCGGTGAAAAATAATATTTTAGTGTCCTATTTTCATATGTTAATAGAAAGGATTGCTGCGATATCACTTCTGCATTAAAAACTGGAATTTAAAACCATAAAAATAGAACCATAAAGATCCTTATAAGAAAATAAGAATTAAGTATGAAATTGAAGCTGATACAAGAAAACATTTTCAAGAATGTTTTCTTCTGGTTTTGATGCAAATAGTTTTAATAACGAAATAGTGACTAATGCAGACCATTTTAATGACTATCCTTGAAGTTATTAATTTCTTATTGTATAGAGAAAAGCCAAAATGTAATATCTTCTTAAAGTAAGAATATGAACTCCTATTGCAGAGAAATTCCACAATCTGGTTAAAATGACTAGAAATCCTTCAATAAAAGTGATACACAGAAGAACATAAGATGCATTTAATTTCTTTACTTTAATGCAATTCACCAGTCACGTTTTTCTGTGTGAATCAAGAAAACTTTCTTATGTTATGTTATTCACATTTAAGACTCTGTAACTCGCTTGAATCTTTAATTTCCTCTAATATCTAATGCGACAAAACATTTTGTTTTGGGAAAATGCAATCTTTAGAATCAAATAAAATTCCGTAAAATATTTGGTGTTTATGCGTTGTACTTAATCTTTGAATCGAAATATAGCGTTTATGGATTGCTTAATTTTAATTTATAAGATTAAATATAGGGTTATTCGATACAAGTGTGAAGCAAGGGAAAATCTGTTAAGTGGTTAAACAACACAGCTATATATTACTATTTTTTAAAATATAAGCAATAAGAGTCAAAATCATTAATCTACATGTTTAAAATGTGCATTTAATATACATGTATATTTAAACTACATATTTTATATTATTTTATTCTACATCAACAAGAAAAAGGCGTATCTTTCCATCAAATTATTATATTATTGTTGAATTACGGATTTCTAATACATGCAGCATAACTTCGAATCTATGCGAAGAAAAATAATTCAAGCCAATATCAATGTATCAAAGTCCTCTTTGTAGAAACTGACATTTGCTGAATATGATATAAGTTTCCAGGTTTAAATATAGATAGAGTTTCAGATTAGAGAGTCATTATGCATATGCAAGAAGCAATAAAACAGCTTACTCAGGTATTTTAAATATAGAGCTATAAGTAGCTGTCAGTAGTGATTTTTACACTAGTGAAATTTAATATGAACTGGCGTTGCGTCTTCAAAGGGCTAATAAAGCACTTGGATCAGGTTACTTAATCATTTACGTTGTCAGCATGTGTGTACATTTCATCAGAGATACCTCTGCAGTCTTTCAGTTTTATTCAAGATATTCTGACATTATAATGGGATTTTAACGTTCAAGCAAAACAAAAATGAATGTATAAGCAAAAGCATTTTAAATATTCATATTTTCTGGGTATAAATCTGACCGTTTTCAGATTAAAACATACCCTTCATCAAACATCTATTTACAAATTAAAAAATTGATTACTGTATGGATGAAGCATAAAATTTGGACAACACGCCAATAGAAAAGTTTAAATTGAACATAAAACTGATTTTAAAAATGTCAATAAAATATTGGGTGCTAAAAGTGAAGTTAGTTACAAAAATACCAAAAACGGTCATTTTTTTAAAAAATTAAATTTGTAGGTTTTTGCTGTTGGAGGAATAGTGGATGATAAGATGTCACTAAGTTAGATATGTATATTTAGATTCGAGTCCCGTTTTGAAGCTATACAAAGGACACTTTGGGGTGAACTTCGCAGTTTCTGACTGTTGACAGATGACGAGAATGACACCTGAGTCGGGAGCCTTTCCTATTTTCCACACCATTAGAAAGACGTTTGTTCCACAAGGGATTTATGTGTACCAGGGCTCCATATATGAATCATCTTTAGTGCAACGAAATCGTGATGAAATTAATGATGATGAAGAGGAATTTTAAATAAAACTTTATTCAACATTTAACAGGTATGAATTGATAGGCGCAAATTGCCTCTTTGAACAAAAGTCTTAGGTTTCAAATTTGTGTTCATAGTTTTATAGCTCTTCTTGTATAAATCGATGAAATTAAAAAAAAGTGCATTTTCCGCAAAATATGTTAGGTTTCAAAGGTAACCAAAAACTTATAAAATATGAATATATAATCATCATTCCCCTGCACTCAGTTTGGGAAATTATTATTGAACTGAATTGATATGGACCTCAAGCAATTTCAGGTTTCTTTTCGTAAAATAATAGCATACAAGCGAATTTTGTTTTGAAAATCATTGAAATTCATTTCTTTTCATAACGTTGAGACGCGTGTGAGAAAACAACATATTCAAAATATAATTTGTCTTTTTTATACAAACAGCCCAGAACGTTGGTAAATATCTTAAAAAAGATATCTATGCAAAAATAGATAAATTTGCCTTCAAGATATTGATCTTGAAGTTCCAAGATCAAAGAAATTTCATGAAACTTCTTTAGAGCTTCTTAAGTCCTGATTCGATGATGTAAAATTTAGTTCTTCCAGGTAGAGAATAATCATACTTTTCAGAGAAGAATCTTATATAAAAATATGAAAATAATTATAAACATGAATTATTTCGTTAAAAGCTCTGCTAACATATCCATTAATTACCTTTCTTAATGTGTTCAGTTCAGGTTTGATGCATGATTAATGAAGTCGAGGAACGTAATTGTCTGGAAAATGCTGCGGCACAAAAATTAATTAAAGTATTTTGAAAGTCTTCACTGCTTTCTAAACACATATTTAGAGCACCAAACCTCCTGTTTAACAAACAAAAACGCGTATTGCTAATGAAATGCAATTTTCCATGGTATTCTTTAAATTTTCTCTTAAAGTTCTTGAAAATTGCTAATTTCTGGTTGTAACATTTACATAAAAATTAGCATGGTAATGCGTTTAAAAGTACAAACAAATGCTTGGTAGGGAGTTATAACTTTTGCAATCAATTGTTTGATGCAAAGAAATCATTAACAGGGCGGCTTCCATGCTTCATTTTAATTTCATAATTTATAAAAATTATAAAAATCATTTTAGGTACGAAGAGATATGTAGGAATTCCTCTTAGATTTTCATTATGTATGACAAGAATTAGTTTTTTGGTGAAATCCAATGATTACTCTTTAGGTTGGTTCTTCTGGGTTTGCTGTATTTTAAGGCACAATTATGGTTTAGTATAAAATGTTAATTAAAATCAGTCATATTATCCATCCACGTAGACCCAAGAAATTTTATTTCGAAACCAAATTTTAATCCTAGAATGCAAAAGATAAATATCTACATATATTGTATATTACGCATATAGTCACTGCAAATATATATAAAACGTGAAAACTATAGTTAGACAAATATTCAACCTAAAAACATCTGTATATAAAAATAAAGGCTTTATTTTACAAAACAATATGACTGATATTTAATCAAAATAATAAAATAAAAATGTTATTTAGTTTCCACAATTTGACTCAATTAACTTAGTTGATCAAGAGTTTAAAAATTTAAAAAATATATAAAAATTTAATTATTGAAAACCATACAGTTTGTTATATTTTGGAGTTGAGTTTTAGAAATTCTGTATGTAAAGCAATGTAACCTTACTCTGTTTCTGTGATTAACAACATATATTGTAACTCTGATCACTTGTGGTTGTTTAGAAATATGTACAAGTATTTAATGTAAAAGTATATATCTTTCAACAGGAATATACATTCATCCTTAAGAAATCTGACTCCTTATTTCTTCCGAAACAATTGAAAAAATAATATAAATTTGAATTAGGGAAGTGTAAAAGTGTCAAGCATTTCATTAAAAATGAAAAGAAATCATATGGTTTTACATATTATTTATTCATTTTATAAAACGCGTAAGAAAAGACATCTGAAGCAAAGTATTTAAAAGCGATATAATCCGCTTATAAAGATAAATAGGATTGAAGCTGACGTAAAGAGAGGAAGGAATTAAATACTTATTCCTCTATTTATATATATATGTAATTTTATTTTTAAAAAATTGTCTTCTTTTTCTAAAGAAAAAGAACCTTTCGCATATTTCCCCCCATTCTGTCTAGCAAGTTAGCAAATGCATAACTTTCCACGTTAAGATAAGTCTGTATTAAATCGAATCACTTCTTTTCCGTGCAATTTACTACACATAAAAAAAGAAATAGCCTTTTTCAAGATTTTTGGAAGTAGTTCTTCTTTTTGTGAAGCGAAATAATTAATATCAATGCTCATAAAATTGATGTAAGTAGTTAAAAAGGAAAGCTATATATATATATTCTGTATGCACTGTTCCGAAAAGTTAAAAGGCCAGTTCCTTTTTTCCAATACAAATTTCATACATTTTTACTTTTATAGAAAAAAATTTAGAAAAAACTTCATGAAAAGAATGTACGAAAGATTAAAAGAAAAAAAACATAATGATATTAAGAATAAAAAAATAACTGCTCCTGCATAGCGAAAGGAGAAAACACTGACCAAGACAAAAGCACTATGATGGCATGGGAAACGGTTAGCTTAGTATTGAAAGACGAAAATAACGCAAAATGAGAACGAAAAAAAAAAAGCAGTCTCGCAAGCACGCTACTAGCTGCGGGGAATGGTAATATGCTACTGCATTCATACTATCGGCGCCGCGTTTCCAAATGACAGATGAAACATTAACTCTCATATTTTGGGGGAAGAGAGCAAAATAAATAAATAACATCGCAACTTCAAAGCTTAAGGATCGGTTCATTTTCAGTGCTCATGTGGCAGCAATATAAACTAAAAATAGAATAATATTTCACCTCTAAATTGAACAACAGTTTCTGCGCCTTTTGTAGTCCACGCACGTTGTTCCGCTTACAGGAGGGCCTTGTAGAGTATTGGAATTGAATAGACTATTCTGTTACAACACCAATACGCATATTCTCGGGGCTCCTAGCGTAATATGCTCCTTGAGAATTTTTAAATTGTGGGTTTAATGCATTTAAAGGCGCAAAGTTTACTTAAAACCTTCGAGGATATATATTGTGTTTAGTGTTGCAATGCACGACTGTCCAATGAGGCGGAATTTTCAAAGTGGCGTTACAATATATAAATATTTATTGACAAAAAGTATTATTCTATATACATGAATGTAGTGGCCATGAAATTAGAAATTTCATTAATCTGAAGATTTCCACAAAATTTTAACTTGAGAATTGGCTAAATGTTCCTTCGGTTTTAGGTTTAATTTATAAAAATGTGTTATTTTGCTTCAGATGCCAATTCATGAAGGGTATTTTAGGTGAGAATCCTTTATATGCATTTATTAACCAAGAAATGTGTGAAAGTGATGATTTCACGCATTAATTTTCATGAGCAGAGGAATCCAATTTTTAAAAAAATCAATTTCGCCCGCCTGTGACTTGTATGTTTTCTTTTCTAGAGCATTATACATGCTGATTTGTGAAATAAATCGAAATATCGAAACTAATTGCTGAAATACAACTGTTCTTGTAATTTCATCTGCAGAAAAGAGTTGTTTTTCCGAAGTCAAATCTAAAAATATATTTATGAATGCTCACGCATTAAGATGCAGCAGAAGTTTTAAAGCAGAAATCATGTCTAGAACTTTTCAAAGGATAAAACCAGTCAAAAACTCTACCTTTAAATTCTCTCCATTAAAAAACAGCCAAATGGACTGCAGAGTAATTATCTTCATTTCAGCTTCCGGAAAAGGATTGTTTTCATGAAGACAAACAGCAAAATATATCACTGACCGGACAAAGTTTCTTTAGGATCACAGAAAGTTTCAAAATGCAACAGAAGTTTTAACGATGAAATCGTGTCTAGAGCCTTTCAAAAGAAGCATTCCCCCGCTGGAGACAGTTTTGTGAAGATTATTTAAGGAAATGTTTACGAATGGAGCGGTCTAAAGCAATAAGCATGAAAGCACGCAATGCTTTTAAAGATGGTTATACAGTTTAGGCAGCAGCACTGAGTATGGAATCCATACACACACAATGAGTGGATCCACTATTTACTTTGAAACTAAATGTTGAATTTGCGTGCGCAGGTAATATGAAAGCAAAAATTTGCTTACCGCTCGCTCCCTACCATACACATTGCAGAAAGAATAAAGAGCGCATGAGGGAAGGATTTCTCTTAAAACTCTAATTACGTGCATTTAAAAAGAAATATAACTAGTTATTATTCCTTTGGTATTTCCCGATAATGCACGCATTTGAGAAAAATATTTAAATTATAGTTATTTTATTTTATCTTCAATTGGGATAATTCAATTATCGGAAGCGTTTATTTATGAGCTACGCACTTTAAATTAATCTAAAAGTGGGAAGTTTTTTCTGGAAAAAGCGGAAAAGGGAATTTTTTAGAAGAGGATGAAGACGAAGAAGAGGAGTAAGTGATTTGATTAATTGAGAATCGTCTTAGAGCGTTATGTTTGGGAAAATAGAAGAGTTTATGCGGCGAAACGTTGCATTTTTTACAAATTGAAGGTGTTTTTTAAATTAATATTACTGTTTAGTTTAGAAATTTGGATATGTTTGCAAGTGGGAATTACTCAGGAAATGGAATTTTTCAAAATTGCGTTTTCTATAAATTAATTTCTTTGATGTATATTTCGAAATAAGAGGGTCCAAAATTTGAGGAGACAACGATTTTGATTTATACCTTCAGTATAGCAATCTCATAACGACAAGATAAGAAATAACTTTAGACCTTTTTTGTAGGCTTCGTTTTATGGTCCCTGTTGTCAATAATTCATCCAAGAAAAGCGCTTTCTTTATTAATAATTCCAAAGGGCATTATGGTATAAAGGATATTTGAACCGAAAAAAATGAAAACGTTCTTTCTGACGATTGAAATGGTTCTCTTCTTAAAATAAGTTTCAAGGATTTGTTTATTAATATTTAATGTGCAAATCCAACAACACTTTTATCTTTTAATTAAAACTGGAACAAAAACAGACTAGTAAGCTTTTATTCAAATGAAAGTTTATCAAAGAGAATTTATTTTTGATGAAGAAGAACTTCAATAATATTTTATTAATTATTAATTAAAGAAAAAATGTTTAAAAAATTAAACCTTGTTTTGAATTAGGAAATTTTTTGATTAAATATTTCCTGGGGTGAAAAAAAGATCCAATCTTGAGCTTAAAATTTGAATGCTTCAATTTGTTAAATTGTATTCATCTCTCCGATATATTTTACTAGCCGTCTTCGACGACCAGTTTGCTCGCCGGGAATATGATTTCAATTGAATCTTGAATCATTTTATATTCATGGCTCTCTTAGCAACGT
>BGPR01000007.1:1171643-1184323 GCA_013235015.1 Araneus ventricosus | reverse complement strand
CGAAACTGAAAAGAAATGTCATTCCCTCTCTAATGCATAAAACTTATTAAACAATTTGCTTCAATTCCGTCAACACGTTAAAGGCCTCGTACCTGAATGGTATTTATTTAGAGCTGCTCAAGTTCTCCAAGACCAAGACTATTTACCAAACTGTTCCAACAGCTCCATCAAAATTAAGTTAATTTGTTGACGTTAGCTGAAGCGGTAGTTGAACGCGTAAGTCAAATTAGGCAACTTATTTAATGGATATGGCACTTATATGAGATGGAACAGGTCCTTTACATTTCCAACAAGTATGAAATCTGTCAAATAGCTGGCCTAATTTCAATTAAGGTAATGTTAGTGGAATTTCGTGCTGTAGGAAACAAATGCCATGTTCTCCTAATGGTCTGTGCTTTGTATCTGTGCAAAGATTCTTGCCCAACATACGCGGTGGTTAATCTGAAATTTTCAGCCTTGAAACCAAATAGTTGGATCCTTGCTTGAATGGTTGTAGGATATGAAGTAGTGATAATTTGGCCAATAAAGAGACTTTAATGGCATCTTTTGAGAAAAGTTTGAAATATTCACCTACAATAGAGGCTCGGATTAAATATGAACCATTATTTCAGATGACATGCGCATGTAATTTTTGCTAGATATAAAATTTTAATTTTAATTTTTAACTGGTGGCCATCCGCATTATAAAACTCAGTTTCTAAAATTTAGTTTTATGTATTAACCCTTTGACTGCTGATTTTTTAAAATTAATATTTAGATACAGCTTGTGAAAAGAAGTTCAAACACTATTGAACTAAGCGAATTGTTATTTACATGCAAGGCTTTATTAGTATAATATAATTAAACATTTCTAAAGTACTAAGTAAACACATTAACTTGCGAAAATCGCAGGATGCAGCAGAAAATAGACTTATTTCCGAACCGCGGAAATTGCGGGATAAGCAGTCAGATGGCTAATAGAGTCAATTCGCGTAACTCCTAATTCACATTACAATCATGATAGCATATGTCATCTAACATCTAACCGAGCATTATCTTACGTTGTGTGGTCACATCATGTCCTTTTTCCTCCTGCAAGATGTGTAGTGCATTTCTAAATTAATGAGTCTCGCGCACTTGAGATTTAAAAGTGAGCATAAATTCATTCCATTCCTATTGAAAGTAATATGAGATTCTGTATGGTTAGAGCTATTTATATATATTTTTTCTGTCTCTGCATTTTATTCTCTTTTATTGATGTATCCAAGCGATTAAAATTTATGTTTAATATTTGCCATTTAATCTTACCATGATTTTTTTCAAATATTAAAATTTCATTTTAGCTGCCATGTATATGCTACGATAGTCTTGATGTAGAGGATCACATCACTATTTCAACTATATTTGAAGTATCATATAATTATTTATAAACACAAACATATATTATCATCACTAACCAAAATCTTTCAACTCAGTTTCATTTCCGAATCTTCTGAATTGTAAAACGTTAAAGAATAAATCATCTGCAACTGATAGATTTTAAAATGACTCTCATCTCTCTCTATATAAAAGGAAATGTTTGTTTTTGTGTATTTGCGATGTTTAGACCTAAAATATTGCACTTACAAGCCTGACACAGGTAGTACTAATGGTGACTCAATACACCTCGAAGTCCGAATTTTAACGATTTAATCTAGAAAATTTTTTATTTAATGTTTTGTATTGTTTAGGACGATTTTTCGCACGATACATGATAAATAATGATCGTAGGAAAACAATCGATGTACCGTCAGATAGAAAAAATAATTATCGTTTTCATGACGTTAATTTCTGAAAGTCTAACGTAATTTACTGAATTAAAAAATAGACAGTTTTTCTGACAAAATTTAAGAACTAAGATTAAAATTACTGCACCCGACATTCAATTCCCTTTATATTTTTCAAATTCTTTGGGGTAACAACTGGAACATTTCTCACTGATGTAACATTTCTAGAAATTCAGGAAAGGCAAAGATTCTAAAAGTTTGTAAACTAATTGTCTGGGATGAATATATTATGTCCCACAAAGCTGCGTTTGAAGCACTAGATGTTACGTCGAAAGACATCAGGCATAACAATAATGCAATGAGAGGCATTACCATGGTGTTGGCTGGAGACTTTCAACAGACGCTTTCAGTTATTCCCCTTGGAACTAGGGAAGATGAAATGCCTGTTTAAAATCTTCTTACCTATGGGATGGCATCCAGAGACTTGGACTAACATCAAACATGCGAGTTTATCTCAACGATGATTCCTCTGCCCAGCAATTTGAAAATAACCTACTTCAACTAAGAAATGGTGCCATTACTCCGGATAATCATGATGGATGTATATTGATGCAAAGGATATTGATATGGATTTTCAAAACTCAACAAGAGCTGAAGGAAGCAGTGTTTCCAATTGTGGCATTTTACTTTATTGACTACTCATAGCTGTGCCAAAGAGCAATTCTTGCCCCAAGTAAACAAAGATGTCAGTGTCATGAATACGCAATTTTTACAAGAATTGCCTGGTAGTGTTCAAGTTTACAAATCTATTGACTCTACACGTGATATCAACGAGGCTGTTAAAAGCCCCACAGAGTTTCTGAACACATTGGAGCCACATGGAGTACCTTCACATGCATTAGAGCTAAAGATTGGGGCACCAATAATTCTTTTCAGGAATCTTCATCCATCTTCACTTTGCGATGGAACAAGACTCAGTATTAAGAAACTGATACCGAATATTATTGAAGCCACAATTATAACTGGACATATCGCAGGTGAGAACGTTTTCATTCCTAGGATCCCGATCATCCCTTCGGATTTCCCATTCCAATTTAAACGCCTTCAGCTCCCTGTTTGTTTAAATTTCGCCATAAGCATAAAGAAAGCACAAGGAAAATCCTTAAAAGTTGTAGGACTCGACCTTCTTAAGCTCTACTTCCCCCCTTTTTCAACTGTATGTGGGTTGTTCAAAAGTTGAAAAAGCTGACAATCTGAACATTCTAGCTCCAAACGGAAGAACAACGAATATTGTGTATCCGGAAGCTCTGTAACGAAATATTTTAAGTAAAATAAATAAATAACATCTGTGCTGTGAATTCTTAAAAAATATTTTTCTCTTTCAGTGTTTTCAGGATCCATTAAGAGGAAGGAATGAGGCGGCATGTCCGTGCCATGTCGGGTGGTGGTGGGACTCATTCTTAAAATCAATTCTCCTCTTTCATGCTTTCAGGTTCTGAGAACAGATATAATAATAATCAGGTCACGGGCAACACCGTGCGGGTGCTTCAAGTTAGCAATAAAATGATTTCTGTTAAAGAAGTGAGACAAGTTTTGTTCATTCCACACGAAAGACACCACAGGACTTACTATTAAGACTTTAACCTTTAAGCATGTTGCGATCAGAAAATTAATAAAACAATAAAACATACATATTTTATAATCTTAAAAATATGCTTGAATCTCTTACAAAGTAAAATCCATGAATAATGAACAATTTTTTTTATTTCCAAGAATTCTTGAGAGTTTCGATTTCGGCGCAAAAAGGCGGCAATTAATATTATTATAGGGTGCCAAGATTTAGTTAATATGGACAATGAATCTTGAAGGTCAATTGCCTCTGGAATGTTAAGAAAGTCCTTTATATACAGCATATAAATATATCTATCGACTAACCCATATTACTTCTTTCTGTTGGATTAAGCAGTTTATATGATCTTATAATTGATAATCTTATTTATATATTCTAATAATTGGATCAAAATTGGTGGGTTCTGGTATGTTAAGTGTTAATAGACTTCGATATTTATTACATTTTTAGACTTTTAGTTGATCAGCTTTCAAGAGAATGGACATTTATGAATTAAATAAAATATATTGTGATGTATATCATTTTTGGTTCAAAATGAATTATAAGGAAAGAAATCATATAGCTGAAGTAGGATGTAAATTCCTATTCCTTGTTTTTTTTTAAAATAAGGCACACTTCTATTTCTTTTTCAAAGCTGTAATTTAACTTTAAGTGCGTCATAAATTAACAGTTGCAGTAAGCTGCAAGCCTTGTATCCTTTATTTTATGAAAATGCAAATAATATTTTAAACCTTTATCTTATCAAAATACAAATAATAAAAAGTGAGTGTTTTTTGTTATGTAATATTTCTTACTTTCCCCAAAAATGAGAGAAAAATTCAAATATAATTTTTTCATATTTTTCATGAAAAAGATTTAGATACTCAATGGAAAAAAAGATTAGCTACAAATAAAAAAATATGAAAACTTTTCAGAAGAAAACTGAGAAATAATTACTTTAAATTATTTATTGAAATCTTTCATCTCTAACGTCCGATTACATTTTTCAGTTTTGAGTTATTTTTGTTTAAAAACAACAGAAAAAATTTTTAACACGCCACTTTTCCCCATTTTCAGTTTCTGTCTACATTTTAACTGCATCCCTTTAGAGACGTTAAGAATTTTTCAACTTGAAAAATAATCCCTTTCAACTCAGTTACAAACAAATATCCACATTTTTATATTTAATAAAACCAACGCATTAGTAATTCTAATTTCAAATCTAGAAATTCAAGATAGAGAGAAGACACAAAAAGCATCTCCTCCAGTCTCGCATTTCATACGGAAATACGAAAAAAATTTAATGAAGTATAAAAATCACTATACATATGTGTCTGCATCAGCAACCGCAGGTATATTTGTACATACGCTATTTCTGCTTCTGTTGAAGTGTAGCTTTCTAAAGAGAGAGCTCTTAAATGCACATTAGTAGTTTGGAGGAGTGCTTCGACAAATACTGTGCGACAACTTTAATATTTCACAATACCCAAGCGGCTCCTTCTGATTGGTTCTCCGCCGCAAGATTCGCGCGCAAACTCTCGAAAGCGCTCTTGCTTAATTTGCGTAAATGTCTACTTTCGTAAAAGAACATCAGCACTGAAAAAAAATCACCTATGCTTCGGCTACAGGTCTCAACAAATAGGCGTCTTACGATATAGGATGCGACGTCTCAATTATTTATACGCTTCGTGTCAAAACTGCATTTTTTCCCTCTTTATCTTACAGGCTACTGTGTAGCTTTTGCTAATGTCTTCGTTTCCGAAATGTGTGGAAATATACTGTCACTAGATGGATATTATCATGGGATTCCTCCCCCCTCCATCTTCTAACAGCAATCTTAGAAGCTCTGTAGTATACTCTTCTTTGCATTTTCATTTTATTAAGTTACTATCAAGTCTTTCGATTCGATGTGCGACTGTAGTATATATATTTATACATATAACGCAGTATTTCTTTCTTTTATTCTTTATTTCCCCATTATATTTCCAAAGCGCTAACACAACTTCGTAAATTTTTGATGAGTGGAATATATCTGGCATACCTCCGGGGTTACTGTATTCATCGACGTAAGAAGTTTCCACAGACATTTACAGAGTTTTATGAAATACTAATTTATGTTTACATCTCTGTATCTCTTTCCCATCTTTAGCATGTTTTTGTTTGCATCAGCGTTAAGGTAAACTTGGCGGCAATACCCTGGGAATGCCAATTAATGCATAAATGCAGGAGCTGAACTTCGAATAAAAAAATATGCAGGAGGAGATGCTGCAGATCAGTTTACACTTTTTTTAAAATTCGTGTTATCTAGTTTCAGATTTATGCGGGGTATTAAAAGAAGAAAATAAGGCAAAATGTTTTCTCCTCCTTTGTGAAAAATTACGTATAAATCTGATTAATTTTTGTTATTGTTAGGGCAAAGATAAATATGTCTACCTATATGCATAATTAAGCATAGTTTATTTTTTATGAAAAATTTCAGCAAAATTGTAAACAAATTCGGTTTAATATTATTTATTAAATAAAGTATTTTAAAGATTTGTGGAAATTCATTTCTTTTAACTTTTAAAAATAAATTCAAAATTTTTCTGGTCTGTCATAACTTTCCTAAAAAGTGCAAAATTTTAAAGAATCACAATTATTTTTATAATGAGTTTTGAAAGAGAATTTAAAAGAGAATAAAATATAGAATTTGTCAAGATTTTTTCATTATTTTTATACATAAGCATTCAATCATCTTTTAACTATCATCAGAAAGGTAAGAATTGCTGAACTATTTTCATTAATATCTCTTTAATTGATTAGTTTTCAAATGAATAGATTTCGTGAATTTTTATGTTAAAAAAATTAGAATCAGTTTTTCCATTTTTAAATACTCTCTAGTAAATTCAAAATGTGCCTATTTTTAAATGAAAAAAATTATTTTCCAATGAAAAACTACCGCTTCGATGAATTTAAATGCTAAAAATAAAAACAGAACAGAACAATTTTTGTAACTACGATTTATTTGATAAAGTAATTACTTTTAATAACATCTTTTTGGTTTACTAATTTTGAATGCGATAAAGAAATATACTCGTTATAGTTGTTTGATCCAAAGAACTAATGAAAAAATTTCATCGACTGAATAACTCATAAGAATTTTCCCATAATCATCTATACTGATGCCTCTTGGTTTCCAAATATCTCAATTTTCACAATTGCAATATAAAATTGTAATGGGCTAGTGCAAATTGAGTATCTTTAATTTCGACTGAATCAGTTTTTCACACGAATCCTGATCTGATTAAAAATTTGAAGAAAAATAATATAAATATTTCAGCTAAGATGACTGCAAGTTTTAATAAATTATTTAACAAAGTCGTTTCAACCAGATTTAGACAGAAAAATGAGATTTTTTCAGAAAAGGCCTTTTTTTCTTCAGCTGCAATTTCTTAAACTCGAAGATTATGGGTCGGATTATTGGTACGCATAATGTTCTGTAGTGAGGATGACTTAAATAAAAACATAAAACGTTTCAACTAAGAACCTTCCTGGTATCATACGAAAGGGAAAGACAAAAATTCTTGTACGATGTTTAACCCTTGAAAGTCCAGTGTTGCCTTTAAGCAACATACTCAATTTTGACTTATAAAATCTTGAGAATATGACTGAAGCTTTAATGCCTGTTTTTGCAAGTACGATACATACTGAAATTTTTATTAAATCAATTGACAACATATAGATGGTAGCCTGAGTGCTGATAAAAAATATAAATAAATTTAGGTTTATCACCAGAGGCTGCATCTTTTTAACTTTGTTTGCACGTTTGAGAATACCATATTTTATTCTGCAATGTTAAAGGAAATTCCTTATCCGTATTATTATTTATTAAAGTTTATCTGTGTTTAACATTGTAGAATTTTATCAAGGAATTTTTTTCTGAAATAAAACCCAGTTGGTAACAAACTGGTTTTTAGCCATAAACCCAACATAAAACAAAATAGGATTTTTTAAAGTATTTTCCCCATGTTTTATTCAAGTAAAAAAAAGTAAAAGAAAGTAAAAAAACATTTTAAAACCAATTTTTAAAAAATCGGGTTTTTAAAGGTTAATCAGAATTGAAATGATTAACCATAAGTTTCATTGATAAATTACTTGTCACAATTCCTGAAAATCACATAAAGTTCCCATACTAAAACAAAACATCTATTTTCAATCCATCCTCAACTAGTGCTCATCAGAATTTCACTAACATAAAAAAGCGTCGAAAATCAACAGAAATAATTTTAAAATACATCACGATTATCTCCCATAAGAGCTTTGATATTTATACTTTCTTATGATCAAAAATATCTTGCAATTTTAAGACAACATCCAAATTTCAATGCAGACAAACATATCAAACACAGCGAATAACAAACGCAATTTCCAAAGGACAAATCACAGGAGAGTTAACTCTGCAATAAATAAAAAGATAAAACCAAGTTGATAAAAGCCAATAAGTACATATGAAGTAAAAAAACCCTTGGTTTATATTTTTTGTTCATTTTCCATATTCATACAGCACTGAGCATAAAATTCAATCTTTCTCTAGTATTTTTCATCTTTATCAAACTAAACAGAGGAAATAAGCAAAGAGACAATTCCCGTTCCCTCATTTTATCAATCCTGCAGCTAAAAAATAAAAAAAGGACTGAAGAAATCATCCACCATTCAGAACTAAGCAGATTTTTATAGTTTTATAGATATTGCTGCGTCAGATAATCTGTACAACTGATAATAAAAAATGATAATAAACTCAAAGAAAGAGAAAACGTGGTACATTACAATAGATAATTTCGTATCTCCAACAGGAAATGGAATGCGATATTTTTTAGTGATACCAACTCATGCATAAATCTCCATCAATATTAGAAGTCGCGGAACAGTTAATATTCTTAGTAAGTATTCCATTTCTAAATATCCGCTCGGAATATATTATACAAGGATCGGTTACAACTCTTCCACACACACCAAACCAAATTTACATAAACTAATCACAGAGACAGTGGTGTAGTTATCCTCCAAATTGTTATCTATATTTTTTGTACGTGGGGTAATTTTTCTACACTCGAGCGATTCGTGTAATTGGGAAATAACATTTTTCTATAGATGAAATTTGATTAGTAATGCAAAGATAGTTGTACTCTATTTAAATGTTTAGTGGGTGTAATGTATTTTCATACAATATGGATTATTTTGTTGGCCAAAGCTTGTTAAGACTGTATTTGATTTATTAGCTGATTATTGAAATTGTATTATGCTATGCTCTCCGAAAATGGTTGTTATGTTTTAAACAAGAAATTTCAGGTATACTTGGTGAAGAATTTCAGGAAACAGTTTTCATGTTTCAAATACAAATGGATTGATTTTTCTGCTTTCATGCATGCAATATTCTTAATATATCTCATACATTTTTTGGATATGATCCATAAAAATATTGAAATTTCTTTATATGCATTATTTTCTCACCCTTGTATGAAAAATAATTGATTTCTTTTTTTAATGCTTTTGATACGTCGATAAAACGTTAAAATATCAAAATTGCTAAGAAATGGAAAATTCATCTGTAAAGATTAATCAAAATTGTAAGTAATACGAAAAATATTAAATAATAAAATTTTATTAATTAACGAAACAAAAATATTCAGAGTGATTTGAAGTACTTAACTGAAATATATATTAATTACTGTTACTATTATTATATGTATTAAATACTATTATAGTACTAATTCAAGGCATATTCAGTAAATTTTAAGTTATTCAACATTGTATTATGCATAATTTGCTACTTACTCAAAGTATAAATTGAATAATTCCATAATCATTTCCCCATTTTATATAAATTCTAACTTGACAAGAATTTAGATGTTATCAGAATAAATTTGAATTAAAATAGCTGATATTTTTAAGCAAAATTCATAGCTCACATTTTCCTCAAACTACATCTAAAGAAAAGCAAAAATATTTTATTCTGTTTGTTTTTTATGGAAAAAGCAATCTGCATTTTGTTTCACTTAATCCAATGCACTCAGTCTAAAAAGTAATAATTAAACTTATGAATAATTCTGCAATTTTAAAACTCTCTCAGCTAAGATGTGAAACTAAGATGTTAACTTTCTATAACAAGGTATGAGAGTTTTAAGAAGATCTTCACATAATTTTCTAGAGACGCCGAGAAAGAAATAAAAAGAATCTTCCACAGAACTCATTGCAAAAAAGGGTATGGAACTGAAAACATAAACACACGTTGTCTTATTCCACTGTTTCTTGGAGGCCCCACCCCTACGTTTGTGAGTGGGGACGGGGGGAGCGAAAGTGAGTCGGGGATGAAATGGCAGCTAAATAAAAATTTAAAAACATAAAAAAACACCGGAATGCGTTTTTTCCCCCTTTCTATCTTTCTACGAGCTCTAGGTTCCATTTCTACGATAACTAGAAGCGGTAATGCAAAAGAAAATATTTTCCATGGATGCTAATCAGAAATTTAAAACAGAAATATATAAATTTTCTCAGCATTTTATGTCGAAAATTTGCATACGCTTACGATAAATGCTGTATGAAGCCGTAAGGTCCCCAACATCAGTGGGAAAAAAATTGTACCAACTCTAACACGGAGCGGGATATTCACATTTCTAGTAATATATTAGATTTGGTGCTCATTTGCATGCAAATTAGACCACTGAGAAATTCGTAGGAATGCCAGCAACGGCATCTGTACAGAGATTATCCACCCAGTAACAGATACCTCATCAAGACCATGTTTGTGATCCGAAAAATATTTAGATGTCTTCTTTTATCTCTCTAGTTCTGACTCGAGTTGTGTAGGATAAAGACGTTATTATAGCTAGAAGGAAATGACTTTATACGAAAATGCTTATTGAATAGATGTATGATGGTGAAGATCGTCTGAACTGCATAATGAAAAGAGGAGTTACACATCATATATTTATCATTAAATCATGTGAAGTCAATAAATTAAATTGCAATGAACTTTGTGATAAAATGAGTTTACTTGTTTTGATATTTTTGTGTAGAGAACTGTAATTTAGAAAATACATGATAGAACAAGTGAATTTGAGAATGAATAAAATGAAATGTAAATAAATGAATGATAATTCCAAGCAAGATCTGAATTATATATTCGAATTAATACAAAACTTCTGCAGTTAATGCTTACAAGGAACATTTATTTTTCTTTCAATCAGGCAACGTTAAGAATACGATGACATAAATATGAGATTAAAAGATTATAGAAGCGTACACAAATATAGGTGTTATCAAAAAGCATTTTTTACTCCAGAATATTTAAAGGCAAAATGGCATCAATATCAAAGTGATGAAAGAATGATAATTCCATGAAACATCTGAATTAAAAATTTAAATTAACATAAAATATCTCTAGATTATAACTTCAAGGCAGCAACAGGAAATGCAGACTTATAAGCGTGCCTTAGACCAAAGAATATCTCATAAATATTTTTATCTATTACTAACTTTAAATTCTAATTCAATCGCTTGAAAGCTCCTAGAATTAAAAGTGCATGCATCAGTAAAACATATACTGTCTTCTTAACTCATCTGAACAAAATCGAAGACGTATTATTCAAATAGTACGTATATATAACTACCATTCAGAACATGCACCCTTATAGCCAGGTATCTTCTAAAAGCATACGCGTTACTTTTAGAAATATCAGGTTTGTATAGCTATGTTAACGTGTGTTGAAGATGTTTAAAATCAATTATTAAATATAATAAAAACAATGATTTTTTTTGGCTAAAGTTAAAATCCATTACTATAGTTAAGTTTTTCTGTGGCTTCAGAGATTACCTAAATAAATTGCTGGGTAGAGAAAAATTACAAAATGTAATAAGCTTGATAAGATAATTCTAACTCTAATCAAAAGTAATAATCCGGATTCGTTCCGAATCTTACACACAAAATGGTTGATTATCTATAACAGTGACGCTAATTCTGAAAACAAATGAAAGGAAAGATAACTTCGTTGGAATTTTAGTATCTACTTTGACTCCTGTATTGTCTACAAAGCAACGAGTTTCTCATAAAGACGGTGTATACAGTCTGAAAATGAAATGCAGTCTTTTCTCTCTACCTTTTACAAGTGCCACAAAAGATGATGAAAGTATAGTGCATTCCATAAAATAGCTCCATCTAAAGATATTTATAGTACAGATTTAAGGTCATTAGGAAATAAATAAACCGATACAAATGAAGGAGTGATGCATCACTGATTTGCATTCGAGAGCTTTATCAAATTAAAATAAAGTAATTAGTGTAATAAATATAATTGTAGCGATTGCTTTCCTGTGTGTGCTTAATAAAGGAAGACTATAAGCATACAAAAGAGCCTATTTTGTCTTTTGATGGATAAACTTAAATTGTTTAAGAATATTGATAAGTTTTCTATTAAAATGGAGATTAAATACTTTAGTCTCATTTGGTTTCAATACAAAATAAGGCATTTAAATTTGCAAAGAAATTTTAAATGCAGGATTTGTAAGGATATATGGTAAATGACTAGTGTCTCAACGAAATTGAGAATAAGTTCGCTGTTTTATAGTTCTCCTTAATCTAGACTTCCGCATTCTGTTTTGCGGAATAAAAGCATCATTTTGCATTGATAGAAATGAAGAAATGCTCAAAATCCAACAGAGCGACTATAACATGATTTGTAGATGAATAGACCATTTTCCTATACCTATTTGAAGTTTGCTGCGAGTCTTCAGCAAAATCAAGTTCCTAAATTGAGGTAGAAAAGGTGTGTTATTTTTATGTTTACTATTTTATCGGTAGGAAGGTTAGATTAAATGTTGAACAATTAGTACATGACACATAATCCTTTCATTTTATGAGTTCAATTAGTACAAGTGTGTACTCTTTTAAGCTACGAAATCAAATGGCGAATAAATATAACATTTATTATTATCTACTTTAACTCTAAGATTAACTCTTGTTAACGCTGACATTCGGAAAAGGTACACATTTCAATGAAACAAACGAGGCAAAACTGGTGCATACTAATAAACTAACACAAAGCGATTGACTAATTGAGAAAACATTGAAATATATACCAGGATTACACTTCCACGAAACCTTAGATAGTTTTAAGCCTCAATAGTCTTAAATGTCATGGAAGCTGTTCAAAGGCCTATTTGCAATGAAATAATAATTGCATGAATGAAAGTCTTAATATATTCGAGTGCATGGATATACCAGACAATCCTTGGTATGTGATTAAAGGTCATATTCTGGTCTTATTGAAAAGTTATGTCCTCATATTAAG
>BGPR01000007.1:1099081-1171633 GCA_013235015.1 Araneus ventricosus | reverse complement strand
AGCTCTTTGTCAGATTTATGTGACACCAGTCGAGTTATCTATATCGCAAGTTCATGTCTCCTGAAGATTTTATGCAGCTTTAAACTGTCATCAAATATAGATGGTATATATATGGAATAAACCGAGCAAAAGGTATCTTCTGATATGTCGTATTTAATGCCATTATATAAGAAGTCTGCAAATATTATTTATAATTTCACTAATATCAATTGGAATGAAAAATCAGGATTATTAGAATTTTGAGATCTTAAAAATCAATATATAATAATCAAAATATAAAGGATTTTTGGCTGAACATTTTAATGTTTTATAGCATGTATGCGTATCTAAACTTTTGCAAGCAAAAATGAAAGGAGAATTATAATAAATGTTATTAAATATCTTGCATTTGAATTGAATGGAATTCTAACAACCAATTGTTATTTTTTCAAGCTTTTGAACTTTGACATTTAGAAATGGTAGCTTTGAAATTAATAAAAAAATTAAAATTTGTATTCATCTTTAAAATGCTGTTTGTGATAAAATTGAAACTAAAATGTAATTATATAATACTTAAAGATTACTAAAAAAGTGTTGATTTCAATATGATTTCTAAGTTATGATTTTTAAAATAAACTTTTTTCTTACTATCTGAAAGAATTTTTTTTTATTATGTGAAGAAGGTATTTCAAAGATTAAATAATTTTACTAATGTTTAATAATTATTGGCTACAGGAGTTAAAAATATTTTTCAAATGAGCAAATTCTTTAATCATTCCAGTTTTTAACATTTATTAATGATTCATACAAACACATTTGCAAGTAAATATTCCCATAAATAATGCTTTACATAAAGTTTAAAATAACTCACTAAATTTTATGTAGAAAACATAGTTTTGTATTATAGAAAATATTTTACTAATATACTCACGATAATTAAGTCTAAAATTTAGACACAAAATTATGACTGATTCAAGCACACACAAAAATTAGAATTAAAGCAAATATTTCTAGTTTTTGTTTGCTATTTCGTGTAAAGTGAGCATAATGAAAGTTTTATAAAGTTTTTTTTTCCTTTTTCGGAAAGGAAGGAGTAGAAAAAAGAAAAGAATTACTTCCTTTATAAGATCAGCGTAAACCATCTTCAACTCCAACGGATATTTCCCGAAAAAATTGAAAGTTTTCTTTTCCTAGAAAGAATGCACTTGTCGAACACGATAATTGAAGCCAATAAGTTTATTTTACTAAAGCTTTGAAGGAAAGGCAGTACAATTTGTCTCATGGCTGAACAAAGCATCGTAAAACCGTAAGATGAGAAGTATTATTTATGATTTGAGTTAGCTGTTAGAATGGAAGCAGAAAGTAGTTTCAGGTTTGCCATTAACAGCTCTGTTAGTAAGTGCCTTCTTCCTAATGAGAAAAAATAGGTTCACTTATGGTCGTTTTCATTGTGCCTTAAGGACCATTTAAAGCTTTATATTGCATTCGTTTTAATTCTCTCTGTAAAGTTTGCTTGTAAATGTAGGAGTTAATTTATTGCGGACACACTTGATGAGAATATTTATTTAAAGTTTCTCTGTTAAAACATTTGATCAGATGATCGAAACTCACTACACAATTTGAGTTCATTACAATATGCACATTTTCCTGTTAGCACAATATATTGTACGATATCTAAACGATGTTGGTACGATATTCTAAATACCACACAATATCGTATAGATATTGTAGAGCGTCTTGTGTTAATAGGGTTTATTTCACTAAGGACGAGTTTTCTGGTTTGTTTATTTGCATGTAAGTAGGACTTCCGCGTGTAACTTCCGCTTCCGGTGATAATATTAAGTCTATGGGAATCTTCAAAATTTCAACGCTCTGTTTGAGGATATTAATTAATGTTTAAAGTGGAGCCTTTTGATGTTATGTCTTAAGAATACTTTGAAAGTATTAAATTTAATATTTCTATTGTTGTAGCGCTCAATGTTTACTTAAAATAAGAGCCTAATTTAGTTGAAAGGTTGCCAAAATTACTCTTTATCGCTCTTTTTTATCGACATCGAAGATTTGCTTGGCGGTTAAATTTGCAACCAAACTATTTGGATAATCACTGGCGGTTAAATTCTAAACCAATCGATTTAGCTAATTACAATAGTTCCATTTCAAATTTTAATACTTTAAGAGCTTTTTTTAATCAATTTATAAAGAAAAGATTACACAAAATCAAAGAACACGAAATTCAACGTTTTGTTTATTTAAGAAAGAACTGATTCGAACTTCATGATTGATAGAATTGCCAAATAGATTTGGCGATTGCTTAAATCGGAAGGTTACCGGAAAACGGTCTATGAATCCAAAATAAACAAACCAGTAAACTCGTCCATACTAAATGGTTTTGAAAATAGCTGAAAATAATTCAGCGTATGAACGAGTAGAATATATACCAGAACTTTCTAAGTTTAATTTGTATCAATGAGAAAAGTATTTTATAAACTTTAAGAATATACATTCTAAACAAATTCTTACGCAGTAAAAGTGTCGAAAGTGTAGTAGGACTATATTATGAGAATGATCAAATAGAAATAAGATTTAATATGGTGAATAATCAAGTATAAATAAGACTCTGAATTAGAAGAACGAAATAAAAATCGGTGTCTTTGAAATCACTATATTGCACTAAATATGTAACAAGAAATGAAAACTATACCCAATATCATGAGTCTAAGAGCCGACATTATAGTTTGTTTAGCCTTTATTATAAAGTAAAAAATTATCATATTTTATCTCTCATGTTTTCTTTAAGTAATATGGTATAGAAACAAAATTAAAAGATTTCATTTTTTAAATAAATAATAAGAATTACCCTTTTGTGTATTAGACATAATATTTTACTCCTTAAAAATGTATTGCCATTATTGGAACAAAAAGGTGATTAAGAACAAGTTAATTAATAGTAAAGAAGTATTGCATTTACGACACCTGATTAAATAAAAATATAATTATTTATTTTTTGCTGTTTCCATGGGCAACTTGGAAATATGTGGTACATTCAACTTCAGAAGAAATGAATTGTTACGAAGACGAAGTTTCTAATAAATTTGAAATCAATATTTTTCAATAAGATTAAATTTAAATTTTTCTTTTAACCAAACAAATACTTTAATAATAGAAATTTAATGTTTTGAAATAGCAATTTTTTCTGTCAATCTGCAGATTGTTCAACTTTATCTTTGCTAATTCTTTTGAATTGTATAAATATTCGATTGTGCTCTGCATACAAAAGAAAAAAATCATTGTGAGTTTGCTTGATTTACATCTAAGATATCTGCACACGCAATGAATAGAAATCAATTAATACTACTTCTTTACAAACTTCAACTTAATTTGAAACAATTTTTAAATACATGCGAGTTTAGGATATTTTATAAAAGCAATTATACTTCAATTACAAAGTCATTTAAGGTTTCATCATATTTTCATTATCAAAAGTTTTGTTCATTGATTTTAAAATTAAATCTGCTTTGGAAACGTAGTTAAAAATTGAATGTTGTTCTAGAGTAATAGAACAATTTTGAGTCTAGTATTTCATAATATATATGCTAAATAGTCTAGTCTTATTGACAATAATGGGCTTAATTAAGACGTGGCTTGTGGGTTTTAAAAAATTGAATTAATTATTATATCAAAAAATTTACAACCTCAGAGAATTTTGTTATCATAATGCTTAAACGAATTTTCAATCCTTCATTATTTTCCATGTACACAGAAATTTGACAGCACATGAGATAAAGGTATAGCGGAAGGGAATACGCATTTTAAACATCAAAGTAGCTTTGAAAATTACAATTCATGAAATAGTCAAGAAATCACTTTTCTTTTCATGCCATTTCGATCAACTCTGTACTTGGTACAGCATATCTTTGAACCCAGTCCAACCAACCACAAGAATAGAAATTCCTTGAGTTAGTCAAGAATTAAACTTTTCCTCTGCTCTAAAGCAGATTTTTGCATATATTGCTTACAATTTATTCAGAATTTCTTAAAAAAGATAAGAAGACTTTGTTTCCAAATTTAAAGTTCCTATAAAATTACTCTGCTCTTAGATTTATTTAAAATTAGCTTATCCCACGTAGAGCATCTGCTCTCCACTATACGCACACCATGCATTTTCGAACAAACTGGCGCTTTCAAACTCCTGACGCGTCAGCTCGTCAAAAATATAGCGCACGTCAACTATAGTCAAGAAAGAACTTGAGCCAGGATGGCGATTCAGCTCTCTCAGAAAATTCACCAAGACAAAAAAGACACCAAGCTGTGTGCGTATAACGGAAAAGTACCCAATATATAATATTCATAAAAGAAAATTCCATGATGTTCATCTCAATTTACGATTTAGCACTACATTAACTTGCGCTGATTTGAACTGTTTTGAAGTCGACGTTGATCTGAACATTCTCTGGCTCGTCTAAGTCCATTTGCTTCATTTGTAATTAATCTCTTTTTCATAATTTCTTCCAAAGTTTCATTAAGAAATATTGAGAACTCTGCGTCTTAAAGTCATTTTTTTCGAGAAGTTGTTGTTTTACACCCGAACGAATATAGTAGCAGGCTATGCCTATAAGTTAAACCTAACATGGAAGAGGCTACTGGTTTAATTTTGTCAACAAACTGATCGTTGCCATCGGCAAAAGAGAAATTAACCTCTTTTCTGTGCCACGTACGTTAGCGTTTTATATATATATAGATATCCTTGCTACAAATTAAGAGATGCTTGCATGATATTGAAACGCAATTAGTCTAAATTTTCTCTAACATAGGTAACAAGTAAAACATCAAATTACCATCGTAATCATTACATGATTTCTTAATGATGAGAAATTTATCCAGAGAATTGTTGCAAATTCGTGTTTAGTGATTTATTGACTGAAATTTACTAAACAGATAACTGACGTTCAAATTAAAGTTATGCTTATAAAATTTAACGGTAACGCATAGAACATTAAATATTTATACTTCATTAATAAATTATGAATAATGGCTTAAAAGTCTGTTTCTAAATACAAGACGAACAAAGATGATGACTTGGAAGTAAATCATTTTAATATCTTTTTAATAAAACAAGATTAATTTCATTTTCTTTTATCTTTTACCTTACCGGGGGCATCAATGTTGCATCGTAACTTAAAATTTCCATTTAAAGGAAACACTCAAGAAGTTTAGAAACATTAATCTTCATAGAGAACCAAAAAGGACTGTTTTGTTTCGTACTTCCTTTTGAAACGGTTTAGGTGTCACAGGCATTGAAATATTAAAAAATACATAATCGAATCTTGACGCTTTTGTGATAGCAGGGAAAAAGGAAAAAAAATCAAGAACAAAAAGAAAATTATGAATGAAAGTTATGGGAAAGGAATAAAGACTACTTAGAATACCAACTGGCTTTCTTCTTTTCTTTTTCTTCCTTCCTTTTTTTCCAGGCAGATTTAGAAGAAAAGAAATTGAAAGCAAAATCCATGGAAAAGATAAATATAATGTTGAAGAATGTCTGATCATTTTTTTAGATTTATGCAAAATGATATCTACATTTTTAAAGAATGGGTTAACGATGAGTATATTGAAAGTGATACACACCTCATTATGTGTAATGGAAAAGCTGTGTACGAGTAACGAGCGGGGTGGAGCTCTGCTTCTAGAATGCTTCACTCAACGAACTTTACATATTTAATCCCCTCTGTCATTGAAGAGCCCGGTCGAGATGGCTATCAATATAGTAAAAGCTTCATAAAAACAGCTTAAATATGAAGCTCTATTTTAATGCTTAAAGAGCAACGCTATTAATTTCAACATTTTGTTTTACTTTCAATATGAAGCAGAATCTTTTTGTGGAGGCTTTTGTTATATATTGCTTTTTCATTGTAATATTTTAAACTGCGACCTAGTTTAAGTGAGAAATACATCATCTCTCTGTTTACTTGAATTTGCATACACTTGATTTGATCGTGTTTCAAAGCACTTGATTTTTAAATAAATGCTTTAGATATTTGGAATATGAAACAGAATGCTCGTTTGCTGCAAAAGTTCTCGTTGAGAAAGTTTAAAATTAGCTATAAATTAATTAACTGAAATTTCATAATTATGATAATGATAATTAACAATATTTTTGTTCAACCTGTAAGTTAAAATGATGAGATTCTAATGACTATCTTTAATTAGCAGGAACTTATAAGCTGTATTGTTACGTTGAGACTTTAAAGTAATTTTTATTTGATTATAAAGGCATATTACTGTATATACTTTTTGTATATCAAAGTATAAAAATAATATCTAGAATACTAAATTATTATTTAAAAGTTTTTATTGGTTATCTAACTAAGCTAAGAGTTATTTGGTCAAAATGTCTTTTGTATTCAAGCATACAAAAAAAGACTTATTTCAATTAAAAACTTTTTGTCTCTTTAAATATCAAAAACAATTATTCATGAAATATTTGTTTTTTAAACAACATTCCAGTTTTTATTTTTAAGATATTTAAAAATCGATTATTTAGATAAATAAAATATATACTCATTCATTTTAGTCCAATAACCTAAATAATCTGAAGTGAAAATCATCATTTAGAAATTAGAAAGCATAGACGATGTTCAAAGCAAAAAGAAAAAAAATGAAATAGGCATGATATTATTTTAAACCGCAATAAAAAAAATTTGTTCATGATAAATTTACACAATTCATGATAAATATATCTTGTTTTGAGTTTAAAATTTCCTATTTTGAACATATGACCAATAAAACTGCTGTTATTTTCATGCGTATGTTAAAAAGTTTGAGGTTGATGACCTGAAGAATCATTAAAATGGTATACCCTGTGTTGTTGCTACTAATAAACTTTCGGTAAATACAAAATCTGATTGTAGGAAATATACCTAGAAAATAACCAACCAGCATATATAAAAATTATTTACAAAACACTTACACACATATATAAAAAGTCTGTCATTTGCTTATTGGTCACTAAGTTTAACGTTTCGAAGAGACAGTTGCGTTAAAGCCATTTATTTCTTTTGCCCATATTGATCTGCACTTCATCTGTGTTGGAGAATCTCGCTTAAAATGACATTAATAAACACAACAAAAAATATAGTTAATAAACAATGAGCGTGGAGAATAGAGAGAAAAACTTATGTTAAGTTAATAGCGTGCATTTGATATATACCTCTGGGAGCTACAGTAGCTGAAAAACATACTTCAAACTATCCCCATCAACTATGTGTTTACTCAGCATTCTAACGTTTCCAATTTCCGAAGCGATTTAATTTACGTAAATTATTCATTGCATAATTCATTTATGTTTAAGTCTAACAATGGTTGAAAAGGAGTATTTCGTCAGTGGTCTTAAGAAACAAACGTGCTATTTAGTTTGTATTGTTTCCATGGATATACACGCACCAGAGTAATTATTGCCCACTTTAATGCTTATATTCCATACACATGATCATCGATTGTTTTTTAAATGGAAAGGAGCACATACATAAGCGAATAAACCCTTGCTCAGCCTATCCCGAATTTAACGGTGCATCAATCACTTTCCTAATGACCGAATTAGCATATCAGTAAAGAAATCGCAGACATAAATCCATTGGTTGACGATCAATAAGCTAACGTAGAAGCAGACATGTTGACGGATTTTTTTTATTTGTTATTTTTATAATGAGTCGCGAAACAGTTTTCAGTTCCGAGTTGTTTTCCATCCTTCATTTGAAAGAGACTGAAGCATTTTTCTTCGAGCCACACGACTCGTGGGGGATCTGTTGTGGTTTCTGTTTTCGGGCAGTGGTTTTGCATCTGTCTTTGTAAATAATCTGTGCTGCTGCTCGGTCCTATTAAAGTGTAAAAGTCGCGTAATTTATCGGTACAATTAGCAAATGCGGACAAAAGTCAAAAGAATGTAGGAGCCATTCAATGCTGAAACTAAAAAAATGGCAACCAGAAAAAGAATTTCCCATAATCAGTTGTTTAAAAAATAATTGTAGAAAGTATTTGATTTTTTCCCGAAAGGACCTAAAAATGTCTAATATTTCAGAAATTTTCTAATAAATGAGAGTAGGGGCAGAGCTGATGACGGATTCTTTTTATTTATTATTTCTATAATGAGTCGCGAAACAGTTTTCGTTCTCGAATTTTTTTCTATTCCATATTATTGTAATTTGCTAGGGGAAAGATTCTGGATTCGGTTTTCAACGAGCAATTTTGCAGACGTCTTTTCAAAAAATTTGATAGCTGGTTGATGGTATATAAATGCAAAAAGGTGCTTAAAACTCTATCGATACGGGACCGTCCCATATGTCCCTTCAAGCAAAAGACGATATTCGGAGGAAACGTCCGAATGTCACTGAAATTTCCACTCTCTTTCGTTAAGTGTGATTAATTTCACACCCGCGGGGTGTGCTTTCTTATTTCGAGTGGCTTACTCAGATGTGTTTGGGGAAGAGGGGAGTTTTCTTACAATTCGGACAATGCCAGCTGACATTGTGGTTTTTGAGGGGGAAAGTGAATTTCTCTTATCTTTGATAGAGGAGATCTCACGTTCCCGCATTTTGAGGTCCCTTTATTTCAATGGCTTTAGGAATCAGAGGGCTAAGCTATTTCTTCAATCATAATTGGGATCAAAATCAAAAGAATGCTGAACCTGAAAGAGCCGAAAATAATAATAAAAAAACTAAAGAATAATAATAAGAATAATGAAAAAAATCACAATGTAAGCTGATTTTTGCACATTTTAATAAGGTTTAAAAATTAATATGAGTAGTATGCAAAAAGTAAATAATTTTTTTGAAAAAGGCTAAGCTATTTTTAATTTTTTGAGCAAGTGAAATTAGGTACAAATGATTTTTTTGCTTTTTATTAATTACTTTATTTATTTTATAATTTTTTGCATAAGTTCTTATATTCCAAATTATTTTCAATTCCTTGCGTGCTAGAGAATGAAGTTTTTTCTTCCGGTTACAGAATTCGTTGACGGATCATCATTGGATTCTGTTTTCAGCGAGATTTTTTGTAAACTTTTTGTAAAAATATTATGAAACTGCTCGATATCATAAAATAGCTAAAAGCTATATAAGTGGTTTATATGATTAAAAACAGTGGTTGAAAATCAAAAGAATCCAGAAATGGAATTCAAAATTGAAAAAATTGATAAAACAAAATTCTCTCAAACAAATATAAAATATAAAATTTTTCATGAAAGACATTGGTAATATCTCACATGTTTCGAAATTGCAATAAACATCCTCAAGTATTCCATCCATCAAGTATTTAATGATAACATTTTAGTTGCGGCGGCTGAATGATGCATGTTCATGTGACTGGAAAAATATTTTTCAATGAAATAAATCCCGTTTGGTGCTGATTTTTAGGTTGCTTTTCAATAGAAATTTGCAATGTTTTGATTAGAGATTTATTATTGTCTATAACCCGCAACGATTCTTTAATAAATCTTTGTCTTAAAATTATATCAGAGGATCATAAATCACAAAAAAATTGGATCCAATCAAATAAATTTATTTGGAGTTTAAGGTACTAAACAATATAACTCTAAAAGGTTTGGAAAGATATTCACAAAAGGTGAATTTATATTATTACAGCAAGTCCACTAGTCAATTTATAGAAATAACGCGTTAGATTATCTAAATAATGAATAAACCATTATTTTAAAATTTTATCATTATCTTTTATTTCCTAATTATTAATGGTCACAAAGAAAGCAACTTCTTCCCTTATTGAATCCATTTCATCCTTTAAATGCAGCAGCAGTGAAAATTTTAAAATGTGCCTTAAAATAGATAAGGATGATTTAAAATTTTGATGAAAATATTATTTATCAATATGACTGACGAAGTTAAACTAATTCATTGTTTAAAATTGATGTGAGTTTTTCTCAGCAGCATGTATTAGCATTGTGGGCAATTTTGTGTGGATTCTCAACAGTGGCACACGAAATGGAGCTACTGCATTCCATGCCGGAATTAGATAATATATATCTGAAATTCCTTTGCTTCATTTCAACGTTCATTTAGCACAACTTTTATTTAGAGTTGCATCTAATCCATAAATAATCGAATCTTAAATTTTAAAGAGAAACTTTCTTCATAAATCGTGCAAGCGATCAACTTAAAATGATTTAAAATTCTCTATCAAAGAAAGTTTTCGCAATTCCAAGAAGCATATTAAAGCATCACTCATGATTTTAAACATCAGTTATAAGCTTTTAAGTTGTAATTAGCTTTTCAATGCTCAGCAGCACTGAAGAATGTAAGTAGTCACCTCCCTCACTCGAATTTAACATTCGCCGATGACTTACTGCTGCCATTTTTTAAAACCTAAACTCCTGCACTAAAAATAGAAGAAAAGAACCAAAAGAGAGCCTCGCCGCACCACTTTCTTTGAGGCAAATAATTTTGAGGGTTTAATTATATCCGGATAATCAATAGAATATATCTTTCATCACTAATTAGCAAATCCATAAATTGTGTTTTTTTACAACCCTTCAAAGAAGGTGGAACCAGGCTTATAACAATGCCTAATAATCAGCCGAGGATCTAGCAGCAAAAAATGTTCGGGACATAATTATATGTCATCTTCTTCCCATTATTCTTCCCTGATATTTTTTCTCCATCATGAGTACGAAGAAAATTCACGTAGTGTAAGATAAATATATATATATATATATATATAATACATCCAAAAATTTCCTCTCCAGTTTTCAATTCTGGTAGTATGTTCACACTCTTGTTATAAATGTTCTTAGCGGGTGATCAGCTTCATGCTTGATTTTGGTGTGAAAGAAAGAAATCTTACATGCTTCGTCAGCTTATGCTGTCAATATTTTTTGAATATGGATTCCAGCTCGCCATCTCGCTTTAAATTGCTTTAAGATGGTAGTTGAGTGCTTGTAGATTTATCAAAGTCTGTGACAGGTGTTTTGATTGTTAACAGCATTTAGTATCATCAAACTGCCTCAGTAACAATATCGATGAGAAATGGAAGGAATCTTGATTTAAAGATCGAATTATGTGTCATCTGTGTTTTCAAAGTTTTATTTGAAGCAAATAATGAAAAGGTAAAAATAAAATAAATAATTGGTCAATTAATTGCGGGAATACGCATAAGGATTACCCTTTTTAAGCAAATTAATTATTTGCATATGAGGAGTTTCTCATCAAATGTGAACTTATCCGTTTTACAAATTGGGTTTTGGAAATCGATGTATTTAGTTTTTGCAAAAATTTAAGATATTTACGTAGCTATACAAATAAGGAAAATAAGTTTTGTTACAAAATGACACTGCACTCTTGTATAGTGAGGTACAAAGTTAGAAATATATACAAAAAAGCATTTCAGAAAAAAGTTCATAAATTTTTATAAGAAGCTTGTCGTATAGTTTCGTGAATAACTTCAAACAAACATTTTACTGTAAAAATAATATTTCTGGTTAATTAAAGGAAATAAAATAAAATAAATAGGCAACTAACCTTACACTTCAAGAGGATGTATATTTCATAACTCACATTTTCGGTATTTTGAATATTTTATTAATTAATTGGGTAATTTGCAGATTAAGTTTTTGATTTGCACTGGGAAGATAAATTTTTTATTATTAAATTTTATGTAATCATAATTGATCATTAAATTTTGCAAATTAATTTTAAATTTTGATCATTAAAGCTGCAAATCTAAAATTTGCAGCTTTTTTATTAATTAATTTTGTTTAAAAAATAAATTCGAAAACTTTTCCTTCTAATAATTTTTCCAGTATTCTTTTTAATCATCTATATATATTTTCGAAACTGCGAATGAAAACGGTAGAAATCGATCAGGTTAGGGATGAAATTTTCAAAGAAACCAAAAATAAATTATCGACATTCTAAATAAAACTTCCAAACTTTTTCATATTCACGACCGTATCAATTCCGTACGATTCTTCAATAATATTATTCGGAAAGAAATCTTCAACTCTATCGAAATGAATCATATAAACTAAACTTTAATAATGCAATAATAGTTTAATATTACAATTCTTTTTTCTAATCAAGATAAAACAAGATTTGTAACTGAGTCCTCATACGATTTCAAATGATGTATAAAATATATATTTATAAAGTAATGGCTTCAGCAATGGAATTGCAAAACCCTTTATCCAGAAATATCTCAGCAAGATTAGTTATGAATGTCCATGTTTATTTGCTGTTTCTAAATAAATTTTTGGTTAAAAGTACTCTTTAGTCAGCTAAAACTCCTACTTAATTTATCTAAATCCAATGAAAAATAAATTTAGTACAACAGGGGAATTTAAATTGGAACATGAATTTTATAAAACTGCTATTAAATTGACGATTTATTGAAAAACGTTTAGTTTCAGACTTTGGTAGCAAAAAAGTATTGTAACGACACATGTCTTTGTAAAATGCACATTGGACTGAGAAACACTATTTTTGATCATCTTTATACGAATGTAAAGATTAGATATGCTAATTAAGCAAATAAAAGTATGAATTTTGAAAAGGTTTTAAAATCAATTAAAAATAAGTCTTTATTTATCTGAATCCCTCCACTCCAAAAAAATATTTCATTAGCGAAATTTAAATTGGAAAGCGAATTTTACAAAACTGCCGTCAGGCAGCCGGTTGTTTATATAATTAATAACTTCAGATTTTGGATGGCAAATATTATTGCAATGATGCATGATTTCATAAAATACACACTGAAATGAGAAACACTATTTACGATCATTTTTAGAAAGAAATGGAGCTTAGAAATGCTCAATATGCACATGAATATTTATTATCAAGACACACATAGAGCATGGCTAGACTTCTGAATGGCAAATCAAGAACCTATTCAATTTCAACTAATTCTTAAATGTACAGACAAACGAACATAGAGTCCTCACGAAATTAACTTGATCGTACTCAACGAATTTCACTTACGGGGAAAACAATACGAGCACACAAACAATATCAAATTAGTGCTTTATTGCATGACATTAAGCAATTTAGTTTCAAGCTCAATTTACTGCCTTCATTTCCTTCCATGAACAGTCTAACACATTAACTAATTACCCATTCAGAGTACTAAATTGTACTCTTAAATTTTCTGCTCCCTAGTGCACCTGTAAATATTAAGGAGGCACGTACATTAAACAAGGATAGCTGTTACCCTTCTTAAAATCTTAAGACAAGTCTGAAACTTTCAAACAAAAACTTGTTTTTTTCCTTCTCCTCCTCTACAACCGTTAGAGAATGTCGGAGAAGAATACTTAACTCAAATCTTCCGGCTAGGCTTGTTTGCCGAGAAATATTTACACGAGAAATAAAAGAATGTTTATTTACGGCCTTTTATGTCAGTGGTTGTGTTAATACCTATAAAACTGTCACCATAAATTTCAACCCAGTTCCGAGCTAGATTAAATATGATTAAAACAATAGGAAAATTGCACGCTGGTTTAGACCAAATATAATCGAAGAATTTATACAGTGTGTCTATGAAACGTTAAATACATAAATATGATTGTTTGCCATTCATGTTTATACGGTAAAAATTTCTTTAGGTAAACATATTTTAAGAAATAAATAATCCTTACTAACTTTCAATAGGTATGGAACCTCTAAATTGTGATAGGATTTATTTAAAAGGTGAAGAATAAAAGTATTTTCAGGAATATAACAAAGGGTTTAGTTCAAAATCTTCGACGTAACTTTTGGTATGAATAGTCTTAGCAAACATAGCAGACTTGCATGATGAATTTTCAAAGTAAATACTATTGAATTCTGATATTAAATTATTTTATTCAAGAAGATGTACCAAATATTTATTAACTACATCTAAGATAAACATATATATTTCAAAACATTTAAATATTTTTAAATTATATTCTTGCATCTTTACCGAATGGCTAAATGGAATAGTCACTTTGAAACTATCGGGGCATTTGAATGTTATGATATATCGTTTGCTACATGAAACATGGCAACATCAAACTGAATAGTCGTATTATTGCGTATATAACAGGATACAATCGTAAAATTTCGTTTAAGAGGCTTTGTTCTGTCTGTAGAACATGAAAGAAGTTCAAGACAACAATACAAATTCAAACTCCTAATCTTGGAAAAATTAAATACTCAATAACGATTTTTAGTCTTTCTTGAAAACCCGATAAAAATCAATTGTACTGAAGCTATTTGAATATTACAATGTGAAGGTATACAACCTTGAACCTTGAAAATTAAATAATCATATCGCTTTTTGCATATCGTGAAATGTAATTTTCAAGGAAGTTATCTTTAAACTAAGAATGATAGAGAAGTCCACACGCAATTAAATGTCAAGTATCTAAACAAAAATTTACAGAAAAGAAACTCTTTATTACTTACTTATTAATTTATATTTGAGTTTCTTGACACGCTGATGAGCTATTGAAATTTGTATGTGTGTTATGATACAGGAGTTTGCTTCATCAAAATATGGAAATAATTATTGATTATTTGGAATTCAACGAAAGTAATCGTAACATTTTTTGAAGGTTTTATCCTTCATTTTGAAAGAGAAAAAAAGGTATCTACCATTTACAGTTTCAAGTCTCAACATGAAAATATTCAGAAAAACCAGAAAATATTTTTATAAAATTATTTTAAGATTTTTTTGAGATACTAATGGAAATTAATACACCTACTAAAACATTGTAAATATATATGCATGCTATGACAGATTAATTTGCTTAGCTGAAACATGAAATTAAATAGTCATATTAGTTGGCATTCAATACGATGCAATCGTAACACTTTTCAAGAAGGTCGTTCTTAAATTTAAAGCAAAATAAAGCTGTACTAACTACGAGTATAGTTTCATATTTCTCCACAAAAAAATATTAACGCGTAGCTTACGTAACGTTTATGTTGGTCTTTTTATAATTTTCTTGAATTATTTTGGTTTATGGAATTTAAACCGTGCGGACGTGCAAGGGATTGTCTGACACCCCATGCCGCGTAAAATGTGAAAAATGTTGATTTCCTTTTAATTTAAATGAATCAAATCCATGATTGCCTTTAAGGTCACATTCAGCAGACGGAAAGTGTTTCAAGAAAAAGTCTTTTATTTTTCATTGGAATTCACCATAAGGGATGTAAAAACCCCTTGCGCGTCCTTGCGTCAGGCTTCTTTGTTCAACTGAGTGATTGTATTTGGGATAGGAAAATAATATTGTCTCGCTATTTAAGTTTTAATGAGGAAACAAGTGGATTAAAGAACATTCTATATTTCTAAATTGGAATTTTTTGCGGGTACAAAATTTTTAAACTGGATAATAGTGTAAGTGAAAATGTCAAGATATCGATGCAAAAGTTATATGTTTCTGGACGTAATGTAACTGTATCTATAAAGATAGCCCCGCAGAATTCTTATTTGGATTTCTAAAAAAATGGTTTCCTGCGTATCTCAGAAAATTTAAAGTTGTATTTTTCTATCCGCATTGTGTAACGATTATTATATTGACGATGCTTTATTATAAAAATGTTGAAAACATGTATGTGAGATATAAGCTTTTCTTATGTGTTCGCAATGCGCTGAATAATATCATGCATTATTTTTTACATTTCTCATCTAAACGTTTTTCTTGCACAACTAGAACTGTTTTCATGAATCATTTGGAACGGATATAGCATAAAAATGTTGCTAGTTTTGCTTAAATAGAGAAATTACAAAATGGGGTGTCGCACATCCCCTTGCGCGTCCTCGCGTTACTCTTCGTAGCGCGCATCCTCCCAGGTTAAATATATACAGCTACCCAAATAATACTAATTTTTCAATGCTCTCTACTTTTTCTATAAAATTCAATTTAGGTGCTATACGTCTAGCATTCCTTTTCTACAGAGTAGAAAGCGTTAGTTCTAAAAAGCAACAGTAAGGAAAACTGTTTCGATAGCATGTGCCCTCCCCTCCAGTTAATAAAAATGAAAATAATGGAAAATGCTCAAAGCAATATAAGATAAGTGAAATGTGTTGGTAATTACCTATCGAAGTAATTATTTTAAATTTCGATTTAATGATGCTCGAAACCACTTCTGCAAACTTGCGTGTTCTTTTTCTAATATTTTTCGAGTAATTAAATATCGAACGCAACAAGTAAGGCTCTTCGCTTAGGAAATTTATTTAAGAATATTCCATTTATTGGGGGTGTGCAAAGGAATCACGCTAGATTTCGTGACGGAACAAAAAATATAAGACAAAATCCATTAAATATAGTTTGAGATGCCATAAAAACGCAAGAGAATCCAATAGAATATCGTTGTGTACTGCAAAACTTCGCATGTTTAGGATGAATTGTCTTCAAAATGAAATATTTATTCTAGATGTAAAAACTAGACCAAGTATATCTCTAAGTAGATGGTCTTTCAACATTGATTAATCTGCTGTTTAAACAAGTATTTGCCACAGTTTGAGTGTACCGTCAAATACTCATTCGTGATCTTTAAGTGATATTGTTATGACGAAATAGTCTAAAGAAGATAGATTGATTTTTTCATTCGTGCATTTATCTAATTATGTAAAAGACATAATTTTTGTCGAAGGGACATATAAAATGAAAATGAATTAATTTCAACTATCCTTGTGGAAAGTTATGTTGATTTAAAAAATATGAACCCTCATCAAAAAAACTTGAATCTACACTGCAGAAGAATCATATTTGCATCTCCTATAAGAATCATTGTTTGTACAATTAATTCAAGAATTATTGCTTGCACATTAATCAAAAATAATTACTTGCGCAATAAGCAAGCATCATAGTTACATCACTTACATTTAAAAGTGGGTAAAAGTAACTAGTTTAAATCTTTACTCTATTGTCCGTTTCAACGTATAACTAAGTATAGTTTACTGTGTCCTGATGAATTAGATAGAATTATGTCGTAAAAATATTGTGACCGAACAGCAAATCTTCAATAAACCTGATTTTTTGAGTAAACAACTGAAGGTTGAGCTAATCCCTATTCGAAACGAAACGCCTTTTTTATACTTTTTTAATTAAATTAATATAATGTAGTATTAAATTATTTCAAAACATGCAATGCATTTCTCACACTGTTGCCTTACATCCGCAATTAGTTATTTAATGGCTGCTTTATATTGTATTTAAAGATTATTATAAACAACTGCTATAAATTTTAGTGGATATTTTGACAGAATTTTGAGAGAAAACTGTATTTATATTTTAAATGCTTCGAAGCGTGGTTTTACTCAACATGGTGCTGCGTTGATTGATATTTTCAAAGCAATATTTCATTAAATGAGGTAATAAATTAATTAGCTCGAATACAAGTAACAGTTAATTCAATTTAATATCATAAGTAATCGTAATTACTCAAAAAGAAATTAAAGTTATTACGATTGAAGACTTCTGTAATTTAAAAGACGCATTCCTTTAGTTCATAATTGAATTGATTTAACAATTACTCTAGATGCCGACAGGAAGTTTTTAATGTGTTGAGTGACTGTTTGAAAGACATTAATGTATTTATTGTTATTAAATTTATGCAAGTCAAGTAGGGATGATAGTAATTGTTAACGCAGCAAAGGGAAATATATGAATCGTTTTGGTAGAAAATGTTCGTCTGCTGAAATATGTACATGTGTTCCTGCCTAATGTTTACAAAGTATAACAATAAAAAAGGAAATTTAAAATTTCCTAATTATATTCAGAATTGAGGAGCGTTTGCGGCAGATTGTTTACTCAAAGGAAGTAGATTATTAATTAATTGAAATAGTAACCAAACTTAAATAATTGTTTATATTTTTATTTCCGTACATACATTATTAAATACATTCTGAGTGATAAGACCTGATTCAAAACTTGTTTGTTGTTATTAAGACAATCATTGTGTTCTTTGTTACCAGTTTAAATGTTCTCTTTGTCATATTCCTTCGTGTACAGCAGTTCTTTTGTGATTGTTTAAAATCAATTTCAATCATAATATTTTTAGGCTGTTTTCTTTTAATGTAAATTAATTGTTTCTCGTTCTTCCGTAATACTTTGTTCAAGTCAACGTTCAAACTGTTCAATTTTTTTAATATGCTTTTAACTCAAAGAACCTGACAAAAATAAAATTTTCCCAACAAGTGGTAGTCTTGGTAATACTATTTCTTTGTGAAGACATTTTGTGACATTGATAAGGTACAAATTATACATAAGTTGACGATATTTAGGCTTCATTAGGTAAATAATATCAGTTGAACATATTGTTGAAAAAAGACGGAATCCAGGCTGACAGTAAATCCTAATTAACCTTCTACTTTCCAATATTTAGTTTTCATTAAGCTAACCTGAGTAAGTTCCATCTATGACCGCCGACGAAACTGCGCGTAAACGCGTGCACATCCATCAGCAATACATCGAGTAGAAGGGAAAATACCCTTTTAATGAAATGCAGTCGAGTCCAAAAACACCAAATCTTCGATTTAAAAAGTTAGCGGAGGTTTCGGTTTGTCACATTCGTAATTTATAAAAAATCATTGTGAACATTTATATCTTTAGTTTAGTAAATCTTCTGATTTTCATACATCAATATTTTGAGATTCGTAGTTAAAATTCTTAATCCAAGGAAATTTCTTTGAATACAATAACCTTGCCAGACAAAAGTAATTGTTTAATTCATATGATATGTGTTAAAATCCCTTTCACTCATTCAGAGAAAAAGATTTTTGCATAAATCTGCTTCAATTTTTATCACACATAATGAAAACAAGACTTAATAAAATTTTAGTTTCTAAAACCAATTCCCAATATCTCGGCATTATTAAATACGCCAAACGCTTTTCACTTTTAGGGAATATTCATTAGTCCATCAATATAAATAAATTCCTATTTTTTATCTGAAACTCTCATTCTAAGCAAGAATATTCGTTAAAATCATTCCGAGTGTTACTCTTTTCGAACAAAACAACAACAAAAATTCCAATTAGGCACATAATGAATCTGATTTTTAATCCAGAATAACATTTCCAATGAAAAAAATGCGAAGCAAACATTTTAAAATAAGTATTATAAACAAATCATATTGCATATTAAAGCTGTTGTATGTGACTATTATTATGGTATTTTTGTAATAAATTACTGTTAATTATGTAATATTCTGGAAAATAACACTAGTATAATAGTATGATTTTAAAAGAAAGTTTTGACTTGATTTTGGATGCCTCGTAAGATTTGTATAAGCAAAACTTTTGCACAATTTGATTTATTTTTTGTCCTCTTTTTTACAGACAAAAATAATTAATAAAATACTTAATCCATTTAGCTTGCAATTAAATTACGCATTCATATATTCAAAGTCTAAAACTTTTGGCATCTGTAAGAATTTTTTCTTTCTCCTTACAACGAAATAAATAAAGCCTTCTTTTTGTGTTCAAAATTCTCTTTCGAAGCAAGATGGTTCGACAAATTGTTTGAGAGTATAACACTTTAAAACGAAACAAAAATAACCAATAAAAAACTTTAGGTGCATGAATGAATCCAATTTTCAGTTCAGATAGGCATTCCAAGTGGAATAAATATGAAACAAACTTCTCCGAATAAGTACCATAAACGAAGCATTATATATTAAAGTCGTCACTTCTTCAAATTGCCTCCGATACAAAAGAGCTCTGGTTTTTGCAAGTTTCGTCGGCTCCAAGATTCCCTGATTGCCAATGGCTTAGATCCATTTGCTTCTTTTCAAATGTACTATTAAATCAAAATCTTGACGCATCCATGCTTATTTGAATCGGGCAGGGAGGATCCGATCCCACATTTGTACGATAAGATGACTTTGTTCGGGGGATTGATGCGACGAAAGCTCTGTAGGTGAAAAAGGGTGGGCAAAACAGACAAAAATAGATTGCTCAGTTTAAAACCATTGAAAATCTTTGCCAGAGAAGCGTTGCTGGAATCCCAAAATGCTTGCTCGGTACTCCTTTTAATAAAAAAGACAAACAGAAAGAATGAACGAGGAGGGACAAATAGATACACGCATGAATATATCTATATGCATAATGACAATAAGGGTGATCGGGTAGTTGTATATGTGAGTCCCGCACAAAAAATATTAAAATAAAAAATAAGGAGGCAGGCAGAACAAAAGTTAGGGAAGCAGTGAAAGAAAGAAAGAGGAAAGAAAAAATGAAATGGACTATAAAAAAGAAAAGAAAGCAAAGACGGAACGGATAAAAAGGGGAAAAACATTAGAGACAAAACTTTTCAAATGAGATTGGGGAAGACATTTTGTGCATGTTTTTTTAGTTACTGTTGTCGTGGGTTTGAGTATCGAAACAGCGGCTAGCATTCATCTTCATTGGGATTCATTACCCGCCTTGGTTTGCCTGCATTAAAAGGAAGGAAGACCAAGAGCAGGATGATAAGGATGCTGAAGGAGAAGGAGCAGGAGGAGGGAGTCATCAAACTTTAGAGATGAGGGAGAAAGATGCGAATGGAGGAATTAGGATAAGAGGCTGTCGGACACAGTGAGATGAATTCGATCCGGACATGACCAAATATTTTAAAGATCAGGAGCCAATGAGGTTAATCTCCGTATTTAATGCAATGGGATGGATCCGTAATAATAATAATCATTTCGCAGAACTGAGAGACAAGGAGTCGCAGCGGTGCTTTTGAAAACCATGTCTATTCATTTCTGCCCGAAATAACAAGAAAGGGAAGCAACAAAAAGTTAGGAACAAGGGGAAATTCATTTAAATAAGAAATGTCTCCTTTTTTGAGTGAAAGTCGAATGGGGGAGAAATGAATGTTAAAAATTAATTTTCGGGACGGAGTGACATTATTTAAATGCATTCCCCTTTCGAATAAATACAGAAAATATTTAATACTTATGCATTTATGGTGGATTTAACGTCTTTATGGTCTAAAATTGATTGTTAGATTTATTTTTTCAACTAAGAAAAACTAAACACTTTGATTACTCTTACTTTGATTACTTTACATTAGCAACAAATTAAATTATTTCGTGATTTAACAGGTAAACTAAATTCCTTATTGTGCATAATGACGAAATATTTGATATATTTTAAGATGAAAATGATTCTTCTAAATTGGTATTTGAGAAATTGGAAATAAAAATATGACAGAAGAGTATTCGATCACGGCATGTTCAAATATTTCTCAGATGAAATTCAATGGCATAAATCTTGCTTTTTAATACTGTAGTATAAATTGCTAGCATGGGCTGCCATTATTCAGAATTGAGAGTTTGCAAGTGTTAAAGGTGTTATTGAAAACCATGCATGTTCATTTACCGAAATAATAAAAGGAAGAGGAAAGAGAAAAGAGATCACAATTAAATAACAAAATTTGTTTCTATAAATTAGAGTAGAACTACCAAAATAACTGCTAAGAATTAAATTTCCTTCAAAACTCTTTTCAAACCATTTTCTCTTTAATACTTTAAAAGGCAATTTTTTCTAGTAATGGTATATTAAAATATTTTTGGAACTGCTATTTGACATAAAAAACAAATTCATTAAGCTTATAAGATAAAAATTAATTTTATTATTAATTAATTGATGATTAATATTTAATTAACAAATCAATATACTACCTTATGGTTTGAAATAAGAAGTTGAAACAGACAAGAGGAAGTGGATAGAGCAGATATAATTTAGTAGCAAGTATAAATTAAGATATATATATATATATATTCATTCAATGATTTTTTTTTATTTAGACAAAAAGGTGTGAAGTATAACAATTAGTCTTTCTTCCATATAAAAAAGTTAAATAAAAGGTATTTAATTCAAATAAATTTTGAGTTAATGAAATGGAAACAGAAAATAATAGACCAACTGAAATGCTTACAAATTTGCTAAAAATCCCAATTCTTATAGCGATAAATAAAAAACATGAAATAAAGAAGAATTAGAAAGAAACAGTGTTCAAAAAAGATAAAATTTACAATAATACTAAATTCATTGAAGATTCAAAGTGACTTGAAGTAAAGAGAAATTAAATATCGACTGAGTTTCTAATTTTTATTTAATGTAAATTAATGCCGACAAATGCATTAAAACAATGTTTTTAAGATCATGTTTATTTATTATATTATTATTATAAATTAATAAACATCTTTTTAAACAAAAAAAAATGTTTAAATTAACGAAAGAGAAAATTATGATGATGTGAATTATTTCGATCCTTTGCTTAAAAACACTTTATCATCAAAATAACCCAGAAAATCTTAAAAAACAAAGCTATTCTTTTATTCCATGCAATTAAATGTGGTAATTTTTGTGATCAATAAAATTTATAGCAAAAGTAACTAATAATTGTTAAGAAATAAAGCTTTTCTCTATTTGGGAAGAAAAAATTAGTTAAATCAGTCTTGTTGTTTTAACCTAAGCTATGGGGCAAGAGGGAATGAATATTATATATAATATAAATCCAAATATAACTTGTATATAATCATACAGAAATAAATTAAACAAAACATATCAAGAATCAAATTCTACACTTAAAAGTCATTATTTGAACAATACATCAATTTAAAATAAAATCTAAAAAATTGAAAATACTAAAGATACCATGAACAAAAAATCAAGTCTAAGAATTTATATGTCAACAAGTAAATAAACTCTGTTGTTATTAAAAGTATTGAAATAGGCAAACCAAGTAAATGGAGTTTTCAACAATAAATATAGCAGCTTGGCTGTGGACAAGCTTTAGCCAGGTTAAATTAATTTTGCTGTACAAATCATCCCTGTTACTATTGTTGTTGAAAAACAAACAGGGTAATTTACCCTAAAATGAAAGAATTTAGAAAGAAAAGTCTTATACTAACCCTAACAATAAAACATAATTACATAGAAACGACTAAAATTCTGGAAAAAATATGTAATATAACATTATATTGCACTATGACATTGCACTAAAGACAGTAAATATATTATTCAATAAAATACCCATACTTTTTATTAAACATTAACTAATCAGTGTCTCCTCTTATACTTACCAGAATTCATATCTTTCAATATAACGCGCCATTCACATTTACATCACATGTTGTCACAACCAAAATTCTTACCATGAAACAGCATAATTGACCAAATAATATAATTAATTTCTGATATCAAGAATTAGTAAGATACCTATATTAAAATTCTCAAAACCATTTTAAAAAATGTAATACAGTTATTTATCTAGATAATATTTGAAAATTGTTAAAAATGTCTATTAAAAAGGAAAATTTCACATGAAAGATCCTGGCGCCATCTATGTAATAAATCTTAAACCAGTAACTCAGTATCCACATTGAATAAAATTGCACTTTACGAGTAGAATATGTGAAAACACTCTCTCACTATCAAAAAATAAAAATATTCCTTTAAAAACCAAATGAATGTTTTATTCTAAATGACCTAAATATTTCTTATCTATATATACTCTTAGAAAACCTATAGACATTCCATAATCCAGTGCAAAGGAATAAAAAATTTTTATGTTCTTAATTCTAATATCAATGTCAGTTACTAAATTATTATTTCTAATTATATAATTTTTTACTAAATTCTTGAAGACAGAAATGCTAAGATTACTATTCCAAAAAGGGAATTTATTAATTTGAAAATTAAATGCATTTCTTTTATCAAAGATATCTGTTACTAATTTATTATCTATGATTTTAATATCTAGATATAAAAATTCTGCATCTAAATCATTGTCATTAGTTTTTATAAGTTTTAAATATTCAGGATAGAAGTCAATATGAGGCTTAAGGTCTATTTCTTTATTGAATAATATTAAATCATCTATAAAGCGGAATAATATACTATGAATAAAATTAGTCAAATCTTTCTCATAGTAGTGAAGATAAATATTTGCTAAACTATTGCTAGCTGGACCTCCTTGAGGTAATCCTTTAATTTGTTGGAAAATCTTATTATCAAAAAAGATATAGTTTTCTTTTAGAACAAGATGAATATGATTTTTAAAATTATTAATATTAATATTTTATTTTTTAAGATCATAATCTTTATGTATATTTACTAGGGTATTAGTCAAATCTTCAATATCTATACTATTAAATAAATCCTAGAAGTCAAAAGTATGTACACTAATTATTTCTACATCTTTAATTACATTTAATATCTCTACACTATTATTTACTATTATTGTATCTTTTTGCTTATTTAAATTCTCTATCACTGTCTGTATGTATTTTTGCAACAGTTTGCCAGATTTTGTAATATAAGTATTGCAGCCATTAGTAACACTTCTAAATTTAAGAAGAAAGATGTGAGGATAATCTTTTTTAATATAATTAATTCCCAATTTCTTATGGAAGGCCTGAATTCTATATATATATATATATATATATATATATATATATATATATATATAGTTATTTAAGAAGACAATTTCTAATTTCGCAGTCGGATTTATGAGTGCTAGTAAATACTTTAAAAAGTCCGATTTCGAAGTGCTCTGCCAACATAAAACGAATGATATATAAATGGGGGAAATATACCAACAGAATTTTAATATATGAACCTAAAATTACGGAATAATATATGAGGTAGTAGCAATGATAAATCACTGAGGAACTAACACCTTTGCATGCATCTCTCAACATGACAAATCTCTCCAAGAAATTAAGCATTCATATCAGACAAAAAACAAGAAGTCTTCTCATTTAACAATTTAATTTAAGGATTTTAATCGCAAAGGAGCATATACAAAGGAAACCCTTAGTAAAGGAGGTAGTGAATTTAATTACGAAGTGGCATTAGCTGATTAAACTAACACAACGCTTGTAGTGAATTTGTATTTTTATTTCACTCTTATATATGAATTGTAATTTCATTGACCTTATTCATTAAATATAAATGCTACAAGGAATGTTTTTTTAAATATTCGAAATTATTCAGAACATTATAAATATTGATTCCCAGTCTATATTCTAAATTAAACCATGCATTATGGACACAGTTAGTTCTCAGACAATAAACGCGCATTATAATTATTTCAAAAGCGCGTGGGTTTTAATCATAATATAAATCTAGCGCCGCTTCAAAATACGCGGTTGCGGGATAAATTTATCAAACCCTGCATTCTCTTAATGAATTTCACTTTATTTTGAAAATTACAAGGATTTCTTCAAACTAATTTAACGAAACTGCTCTTTTTATGCAAACTCTGCAACATTTCTTGCTTAATTATGCTAGAAAAAAGTGATGCAGCATTACCATTTTTTTTCAGAATCTAAAGGTAATTAAATGGCTGAATTCCTTAGGTTTTTGTCTAGAGAGAGGGACCACCGCAACTTTGCAGCCACGAAGTTATATGTTTATTAAGCCTAAATTTATTATGTAAAATTAAAGCACAAGAAGTAATTAAGTGCGATACACAAAATTGTATGCGGTAGACCCGCCTGCGTAACCTCGTTTGTTAAACTTAATAATTCAGATCTACCCTAAAATTGATGATGATAAGCTTAATTTTTGAACATATTAAGGACTTTTACTGTTGAGTGTATCTGGGTTTTATCACTCTTATGTTTTTCCACGTCAAGCTTATTATGTAATAGGGATAAGTATATTACTAGAATAAAACGGTTTAGACAGGGTCATATGTCCTATGTTCTCTAGGTCTCGTTCTCGGCAATTTAGGGTAGAGGCTTTGAGTTTCTCGTTTAGTAGGCAAATCTTCTAAACTAATGAGATAAAATTATAATCCAGTCTGGAACTTCAGAAAATAATCAGCGTGAAATTTCTACACACGTCCAGGTAAATATTCTCTTGCTAAACATAATGTCGGAGACAGTATAATTGCATGTATACCATAGCTGAGAAATGACCATAAAACTATTTAAAAGAATAAATGCACTTTTTAGAGCAATGCTCTCAGTGTATTAAACTGAGAGATAAATAATTCAAACTGAAATGTATTATAATAGAAAATAGTAGAAATAAGATAAAAGTTCAAAGTTTAAGTACTAATCACCGGTGTAAGAACATAAAAGTAAATCTAATTCAAACTAGTGAGAGTGTTCTCATACATTTTTACACAACATGACGCGTTTTCTGTTTAACTTCATAATAAGTGAAACGAAACGAGTACGCATTTGGATGAATTCCTTCGATGGATTGGTGTCAAAATTTGACACATATCTACAATTTGGGTGTAAAAATCACACACCAAAATTCATCTATCCAGCTTGTTGCGTTTTTGAGTTATCGCGTTCACATACACACGAATTGGTGAACCAACAGTCAACTCGTTAAGGAATTTGATAAAAAATTTCATACAAATCTACAAAGATATATCAAAATTAATTTGTATAGCTCAGTCTGTTTTTGAGTTACAATATTTACAGTCAGACAGACAAAATTTCATTTTTTTAGGATTCAGGGAGATGCAAAACGTGATGAATCATCAAAACCTCAAGGTCGAAATGTTTGACGATTGCAATAATTTCTCATTGTATACTTCGTATACAAAAAAATAAAAAACGACATTCGTGTTACAAATTGTGTCTTTTGCATATTAAATTACTATATCATCTATGAGTATAAAATATAATTCCTTCGAAATCCTTAACCGCAAAACTCTCATGGCATTGGTCTATTCTTTGTCGCTACACTGGATTTCACGTACAAAGATTCGGTTAGACCGTGTGATGTTTTATGTGTTGAAGCAGATAACGGTCCCCAATTACCATATACCCTAACGAAAATCAACTTGATTAAAATAAGGTTTCCACCCCTTTCTGATGATAGATGCCCCACAATTAGCTAGGCCTGCCAGTAAATCCACCTTCATTAAGAAATCAGTTACCTATTTTCCGTTAATTAGGTGAAGTATTCCCGTACCAAGTATAACTTAAAACGAATACAAAGATGATTGACAGCGCTCTATTGGGACTCGCTGCTTTTAAGGTCAGCTTTGCCTTTCAGCCGGGCTAAATGGTAGAGTATGTCAGGGAAGCAATTACGAAGAAACAACAATAGCCTCTCAAAGTGAGCCTCATTTACCTATCTAAATTCTGCTATTGCGCTCAACCGAGGATGTTTCCCTGGTGTATTATAGATAATTGATGGGTTATATGCACTAGAAGTTTATTGAATTCAAATTTTCGTATTTATAATTGCTAATTGTTCCTTGAAAAGTTCGGATAACGAAATCTCTTTGATGAATTTTTGGTTCAGGGATGGCGAGAGTTAGCCTTTTAGCATGAGTGGTTTGACCTTTGCAAAGATGTTAATGTAGGGGGTAAGAAGTTCACAGGAATTGCAGCTTTATTAACACTCTGTACAACAAAGATGGGTTTTATTTTTTTATTCTGGAAACATATGGTGCTTATTACTTCGTTTATATTTTTTTAGTAAAGATTTATTCTTTTATTGAGTATTGTTGTAGTTTTATTGTTGTATTACTGTTTCTAATGCAACAGCATTATAAATACTTATATTACATTTTGAGTAGCGCACTTATACTGCTTATATAGATTATACTACCCTTGGAGTAGCAGAATCGATATAAGCAGCATAATTGTGACACAATTTTGCACGGAATTTAGCTATAGGCTATGAAATCTGTAAAACGCTACCGTGACAAATTTTATCTAATATTCTTCATAAAATGTATTAATATCGAAAGGAATAGTACATGGTGATGCGTAAAAAAGGAAATATAGACAAAAAATTATGTTCAATTCGTAATTAAATTAATATTGAGTCTAACCTATCAGAATTCATATAGAGATTTTTAATTTAAGTGAAACAAATAATTAATAGGTAAATAAAATGAATCCAATAAAAGCAAAGAGAAAATCAATAAATAATTTTCTTTCGTTGAATGTATATTAAATTAAGTTTCCGCTTATAACAGAATAATGTGAAAAAGAATTATATCTATAATGATGTTTTTTTATTATTCAATAAGGACATTAGAAGGATTATTTTATAAAAGTCTTTATTATTCTTCTATACCTTAATTGATACAATGTTTCACAATAAAAAGACTAATCACGCTTCTTGTGAAATTTTACATTTAAAAGAGATATATATTACACCTCCCGCTTTTAAATGTCAAGAAAAGGTGATTCTAGATTTCCTTCATGAAGAAGATGGTGATTTTGTTATTTAGCAAAACTACTTTAAATCAAATTTTTGTCTGTATTCAATCATTAAAGTTTAAGAATTAAACTAAATTTAAGCCTTCTCTCAATCTTGAAGACAGAATTCATCAAACTAAAATGGTTCACTCTATACATGATCAATGAATAAGAAAATGTTTCTATACATATCTCACTCACTTCAGGTTAAATAGGTACGTTAATTTACTTTTTTTCTTTGAAACGTGAATGCTAAGCTTATAAGAAAAAAATATTATGTCGAATGTGATCTTACGTTCTTCAGATATTTAATGTCAAGTAAACATTCCAATCTAAACAGCAAATTAATATTTCCTTACAAACTACTATAAATATCACGAAGTTAGATTAAAACGTAAAATACTGAAAACCTTTCAATAATTCCTTTTAAAATATAATTCCTCTCTACCTTAAACTTCACTTTCAAAAATGAAAGCTAAACTTTAATGAAAGTGAGAAATATATACCAAGGCCTTTTATTGTTCCAACGTAATTATTACTCGAAAGAATTATTTGGATTAAACTCAATTTTACTTTCAGAATCACTAATATTCACGTAATATTTTAAACTTTGCATACTTAATTCCATCGAGCATAAAATTAATTCGGAATATCTCGGGCAGAAGGTATTTAAGGACATAAAATTATCAGCAAAAGAGTCGAATGCAATGAATTCGTGAAATAGTTTGGTGCGTGAACCAAGACAAAAAGCACTTTTGATGCTTCATTAGCGTATGTTCACACTTCATTGCATTCTTCTGTGTACTTACAACCATTCAACACACGTAGCTTTGTGTCATTTTTACGTAATGAAAAAACGTAACATACTTAGATTTACTCAAAGAGCTAGCTACTGACTGTAAATAAGAATGCTAGAGTATTCGCTCCATTTAGTTCGGGTTTATAATAAAAATGGTGGGGAGAATTAGGCCGCTTCTGAAGGTAAAATGGAAACGTTTTATTTGTTATGGTTTTATTAAAAAAGCTAAAAGAATTTCAGGAATTAAAAATTTATCATTTCTTCAAATGGGTAAAGAATTAATTTTTCTCGCTTGTTAGAGAATTGTGCATTATTTACGTACACCTGTTCATGTCAGGGAATGACATAACATGCATTTTTTATATTTGCATTTTTTTATATTCATGAAGTATGCGCTATTTGATATTCATTACTTTGGTACGGAATAAAAACATAAAACTGTAAATGATTCAACTGGTGATTTCTGTCTCATTTCTCGTTCTGAGATTTTAAATTGTTGAAAATGTACTTCGATGGTATATCAAAACCTAACTATTTCGATTTTAACCTAATTTATTTCCAACGCTTTGTGGTTTTTCTATTTTACATTATAGAACTGCTCAACCAAACCTTAAACTTTTGTTCATTTTTGAGATAAATATTATGAACGATAAATTAGTGCTAAGATTTAGAAAAGGGGAATTAGCATAAATTTTACAAGAATTCCAATATTATAATATAATTTGGCCAAAAAAGATTTTGATGATATAGTTATGATGAATCGCGAATTTCTTCATTATAAAAATCAAATTATGCATATTCTCATATATCATTGTAATATCTACATTTAGATTGCTAATTAAAAATACGTGGATATATGATTGAAACATTCAGGAAAATGAACAAAAACTATCAAACATTACCACGTTCGTGCCGCTATGAAAATAAAGGAATTCATTGTGCTGAAGTAACACGAATGAAACAGTATTAAAAAATAAAAGATGAAGTACAATTATGGAAATATATTTATGAGTTTTGGGAACAAAAATTTGTTATGAGATTTCGGCATTACAATACAAAAAAGATAATCGAATTCATAAAATTGGTCTTAACTAAGTAATTTTCTATGACGAAATATATTAAACGAAATGTAGGTACGACGAAATGTTATGACGAAATATACAAAAGTATTGTATTAAATTTCGAATTTACAATACAAAAATGATAATATAATTCTTCATTGAAGATTTCTCTTTCTGATATATTACGATCGAATTTTTAGTAACTTGTAATCAATGAAAAGCAGAATATTTATTTATAAAATATTATATTCATATCTTATATTGAAAACCTTTCTAGATATCCAAAGAAATCCTGGACAAAACCATTGAAGAATAAACATGTGAACATAAACGTGATTTAATATTTTGTTACTTATTTTTCATGATAGCTGAATGATAAAAATATTATATCTTCTAAAATGCTCATTTCTAACGTCTTTCTGTGTTGATTTAAAAAAAATACTAAATAGTATTTACAATAGTTTAAAAGATCAAAGGAAAATATATATATATAGTTAAGATGAAAATACACTTGTTATAATGAGTTGTTAGGTATTTTCAATGATTGTGAGAGCTTTAAAAATTATTATGCTGATTAGATTGTACTCTCAAACCTATTTCATATCTTCTCATCATGCAAGCACAGGTTCAGTTCTCAATAAATTTACTCCTTAATATGATGAACAAGAAGCAAGAATTTTTTAAAAAGACCTAAATTTTTATACTTTTACCATATATTCGAAATAATAAATTAATCAAAACGAACTCTACTTGGAATATTCAATAATAATTTAATCTCGGCTAAATTAATAATTTTTCTTGGAAATTTCAAATTATTTGTTTTTAAATGCTAATACATATATCATTTGAATATGAAATTGTATTGTCCTGCTAGCTGTTGTATGAAGAATTAGAAGTGTCAAGCTCCGCGTAAGATCTTTAACCTCACTTTTCGACCTCTTCTCTGTTATAATGATTGACGTCTTGGCGACATCCAAAGATGAATCCCTTAACTAAAAGCACCTATATTCAAGTAGTTTCCTCTACTGTATATATGTCTACCAATGTCTGTGTGCACAGTTAGAGGAGCAACCTGATCATCATGACATATCGGAAGTCCATTATAGAAGGAAATCCTTTAGTGGAATTTGATTTTCCTCGTCGAAACTGATTTCTATGCGCTGTAATGAGCTCAAGTAATGACGCATTAGGATAGCTCCTTAACTGTCGGCACTAATCAGATTTGGGCCATTATGTCGAGATTAAGTTGCCTAGTTCTGGACTATAATAGCATCTCATGAGGAGCGTCAAGCTGAATTGTTGATGCAAACAAACGTTACTTTTTTTCATGATGAAGAAGAGATACGCGTAAAACGAAGGGTTGTTCAGCATTTTTTATTTTACAATTGGCTTACGGATGGATCAAAGTGAGTTTTATGATGAAGCTAATTGTAGAATCGATAACTTGATAAAAGTCAATGATTATTTTTCTGATGATGTATGATGGAATCGGATGGTTCAGACTTGGTAAAAAATGGATTCTTGATGGTGAATCTTGATGGAGGATATTCTCTTCAGAAGAAAAATTATTTATTCAGATTAGTGGAATAGTTACTTTTCCTTTTGTTTCCTTAACTGAAAGAGAGTGATGCTTCGTTTAATAATCTTTAAATGGTATTTATGCTTGTTTTTAATCGCATTCGGCTCAATTATCACAGAAAACTTTAGTCAAAAAATTTAACTAAAAATATTTTATTCCTTTTTATGTCATTGGATAGTAACATTTTGAAAAATTCATGAACAATCTAACAGTAATGAAGTAAGTTATTTGATCCCAATAACTTTATTTTATCTCTTTCGCTCAATTTCGAAAATTTTTATCATAACAATTAAACTGTGAATTACTATAAATATGAAAACATTATTAAATGCAATTTTATTAAAAATAAAATTTCTGTCAAATTCAGTAAATCAATAAATCAAGTAATTTAAATTACATAATTTTAAAAGTCTTAACATGCTGTTTAAAGAAGATTTATGCTTATTGATTGATAATTGTACATATGAAAGTTTCAAATACAATATAGTTTCTGTTTAAGTTTGAAAACATATTTATATTTCCGAGTTAAGTGGATAAAATGAGTTTAATTCATAATAAAGTAAGTTTAACTTCCTTGGAAATAAAAGCTCGAAGTTACTCTTAGTACTTTTGAGAACTGTTTTTTATTATGTATATAATTTTTCTGAATTGAAGAGTTGTAAATAATATGAAACATTATTTTATAGTTTTTTGGAATGACTAGTTATACTAAGAAAATAAGTGAACATATTTATTTCTTATAGAGCAAAATATTTTCATCTTCGATTAATTTTTTTAATATTATCGATTAAATTATTTATTTTTGTTATCTATATTTTGCCATCAAATTATTTTTGCATATTATGACTTATAAAATCAATTGAAGTTTTCACAATTATTATGAAATCAAAATTATGGCTGAATGAAGAATCAGTTTACTCATCGTGTATTTACTAAGATTATTTATTTTAACATGGAACTAGAAGCTAAAATGTTTTGCTTTGTCTGCTGTTTTACCACTTAATATATAAACAAAAAGACTAATGTACTAAAAAAATTGGAGCGAACTCATGACCAAATCTAATCACTGATGTTCTGTGATGATTGAATCGATAAAAAAGTTGCACTTTTAATTATAGAACTTAAAACTAATAGCTATTGTATTTGATTTGTTAAGTACTTCATCAACTGGGTATTTTGGTCAGTTAAACCATTCCATTTAATTTAAATGGGTAAAGCCAGAAAGGTACCAAGGGAGTGTAATGGTTGGTATCCTTTGATGATAATCTATTAAATCCCTGGAACAGTGGGCGTTCTTGACTGCATTAGTACTATTTATTCGGACAACGATCTGAAACAATAGGTACATACAGCATTCAGACTGAGCTTCCAACTGAAACAGACCGCTGGAGTAACAATGTGAAGTTCTGCAGCATAACTGTTAATGCATAATATGCTTAGAGCTAAATGTCTTCTCATATATGAATGGATACATGATATCGTATAATGCTTATTATTATATTTCCCATTGCCTCTGATACTCTGCAACCGTATCGGCATAGATAATAATGAATCGAATACGTATACAGTGACATACGATTTCGTCGCCCTCAATTGTTTAAATTGTGTTCATTCAACTGTGATTGAAGATTTGAACAAGTTGTTTCAGGAATGTGGACAAAACAAATCAAAACCGAAGAACAGTTTGTAAGTTTCGTGCGATTTGAATACGTATTATTCAGATTTACTAGCTGATAATGTCTCTTTTGTAAATAAATTTGAAAACTGAACATGGGATTGAACAGATATACTGATAGCACTTATCCTGATGTTTTCAAAGGAATTTTCACTCAACGTGAATTAAATGTAACATTGAATTTTTTTTATCAGGTGGCCCAAAATGTTTTAATTGTTATTAAATGAATAAATATTTTAAGATTCAATCTAGCATTTTACCTTAAAATTTTACATTTTACCTTAAAATGAAGAAATCGTAATAAAAAGAATTTCTAGACAGAGGCTAGATTTCAAAATTAAAAGCAAAGAATATTTTAAATAATTTTCGAACTGTGAAGTAGTGAATTTTGATCGTAAAAAGCATGTAAACCCTATTAGCACAATTGTATTGTACAACATATTTACAATGATGCTGAATATTATCAGTGTTAAGTAACGTCGTAAAGATATCGTAAGGATATTGTAAAGAATTTTGTGCTATTAGCGAAATTTCATTTAAAGATTATACAGATAATGAAAGCCACTATATTTTGGGTTTCGATAAAAAATGACACAATAAAATAACAAAAATTTAATTTGATATTTTGAGGAAATTATATTTTTTGATATTAATATATAATTAATTATAAATAATTTTAATTAAAATACTTAAATAAAAAATATCACTTGACTATTAGAACATGCGTTGATTAAACAATATATCTTCGCTTAACAAGTTACACGAACTATCTCAATTTTTTGAAATTTAAAAGAGGAAGAAAATGCTTAATTTCTCGCAAAACAGTAATGAATATTTCTGGATTTTTTTTACATCTAGTTGGAACATGCGGTCTCATGTTTATATCAGATGTTAAAAAATCAGGAATATTCGTTATTGCTGGCGAAAAATTGAATATTTTCTTCCTCTTTGAAATTTCAAAAAATTGAGATACGTGGTGCTGTTTGTTAAACGACGATATTTACAAATAAATGGATTAAATTTTCACATGTATAAGAAAAATATGATCTAAAGAGCATTTCCTCGAAATGCTCGATTCCTATGAAATGCATCTCGTAAAAAAAACTAGATCGCACTTGAGATTTTACAAACAATTACAGAACAATTTAGATTATTTACCAAAAACCCTTGGGGAAGAAACATGAGTGTTTAAGAATCCGGAAAGAAAACGAGGGAAAAGAGTATAATGAAATGCAGATTAGCCCAATTTATTTTTTTCTAATAACATGAATAATACTAAATCACTTTTATATGAAGACGTCTCTATATGCACTATATATTAGCTAGAAGATAATGCCGTTGAAACGTTTTTCTTTTTTTGGAAAGTTGTAATAATTGTCACTTGAATCACTTTAAAAAGTTCATTGCATTTAAGCATGTGAAAAGGCCATTCACATTCACGGCAGAGAATATATTACATTCTGGGGCAACATCTAGTGCGTGGTAAAGCTTAAAAACATTGTTTATTGATAGGAATTCTATTCAAACCTTGTGATATTTATGAATGAGATTCCCTCGAAGAATTGGGGATTGTAACAGATACGATATAAATGCACATAACTTGTTGTTGGAAGGGGGGCAAAATCCTTCAAATTCACATACATATTTTCCACCCAGACCATTTTGCCGATCAAAGACAGAGAAAAAAAGACTGTAATGCATAGAAAGTTGTTCTGTATACATCCATTCAAAACAACAACAGCCTAGAAATTTATGAAAAAATTTTCCAACAGCGAATTTGTTTGAAACATTCGACAGCAAAATATATGCGTTTTTTTATATATATATTCTTTTCCTCTGAAACCTTCTCCCCTCTCTTACACATTCACAAAGCCAATATTCCCAACGCCAAGCTTTTTCCAGTATCTTCCCCTGCCGACGAGCTAGCAAATACATATTATTAAATTCTAAAAAAAGAGGAACAGATCATTCTAGCTTACCAAACCTGCTCTTTTATTCATCGACTCGGTTGCTCTTCCAAAAGCTAGGCCAACCATTGGGTCGAGGGAGAGGAAAAATTTTTAAAGTGTAAGGCCTTAAGAATCGTATTTTATTCAAAGCATTTTACAAGCGACTTGCACTTGAATAATGAATAGCTCAAAAGTTCATTTGGAAAATACTACCGTTAGATTTTATATATGCATCGCCTAATTTGCCTAAATTTGCTATTGCGTTTCTTCAGCATGGAGAGTGTATGTTTTTGTACTCTGTTCTGTCTACGCGCAGTCTTGCTATTCACACTGGAGTGAATTAGACATATATATTCAAAGAAGAGGCAATACTATACTTTTTGCAAACCAAGGGAGCTTCCAGTCCTTTTTCTACCTTCGATTAGTGTCCATTCCTATTCTTATCGTCGTATATCGATACAGCTTATATTTACCCTTCAGAATTAGAAATCGATAGTTTTCTCCTTGAGGATTGAGTGAGCTCTTTAGATCCAAGTGGGCTGAAAGGCTATTGTTTCTATAATCTTAATTTCGAAAGATGCAATCATTATTTTACGAGAAGCACTCATACACTTATTGTTGAAGATGGATGAGTTTTATCTATAACGACTTCAAAAGGATTATTATTATCACTTATAACTTCGAGAAAGTTGATTTTTCATCAATCAGCTGGTTTTATATCAATATTGTTTCTGACTACTTTGTTTTATCATTCATGTTTCTAAAAGCGATTAATTGTATATTTTTAATTCTAGAAGTCGCAATCAAATTTTGAGAGAAGCACGCCTTTTAATAACGATTAGAAGGAGTTAATTTGTCAGCCATAGTTTTCAGAAAGTTGATTTTTTTATGAATTATATATTTCATGGTCACACTAATCAGGTATATTAAAGAAATTGAAATTATATTTTTATGAGAACCAAACATATTATTATCGACTAGAGTGGATAAATTTGTAATCAATCCCAATTTTAAAGGAAGTAAATTATTATTAACATCAACATTTTAAAAAGTCAATCAGGTGCATTTCTTTAATTTTGAGTCTAGAAGATGCGATTATCAATTTCTGAAAGAAATCTCAGAGATTGGAGTGAAAGGATTCTTACATCAAGTTTAATTTCAAACCAACTTCTTTTAATCACATTTTATGAGAATTATCAGGTATGGTTTTCCTTGGATTTTTTTTCTAGAAATTTAAATCAATCATACTTTATAGATATTTGATACTTCATGTCACATTTTCTGAGATTAATCTGAAATTTTTCCTTTAATTTTTATGCTAGAAGTTGCAATCACGATTTTGGAAGTAACACATAACTTGTTTCTGATCATGGTGAAGATCATATTTATTAGTAATAATTTTACTAAGCAATTTATTAACTGGTAATTTTATAACAGTATTTAGGAATAATTGGTAAATGAATTGCAAGACTTAATTAAAAAGAATAAATAGCTTACGTGAAATTAGACGTGCTCGTAAAAGAGAAAAGTAACGAATAGAAACTTCAATGGGAACTGTTTAATTATAAAGTTTCTATATTTTGAATTGAATTAAGAACCTTTTTAGCTTTATTAATTTTAAATTTCTTATTTTTCTCACTTTGAAAATAATTCTTATGTTTCTATCAGGAATAAAATCAAATTATTTTGTTTCTCTTAATTTTTATTATCAAATTATTTTTTAATTTAAATTCCTAAGTCCATTTCTTTAATAATATTTTTGCCGATGATTAAATGCTTCAAGCTGTTTTACATCAATTATTCTTGTGCAGTAATATTGATTGCTTTTCCTCAGTTTTTAACTTAATCATTGTAAAACGTTTATTCAAGTAGAGTTATCGTTATTTTAAAATTTTCAAAAAGTATTTATTTAGATTTTTTAAAGTATATTTTTCCTTGTATGCTTACATCATTGTATAGATACTTATGTGCTCAACAACAAGTACAAAATAGTTTCATGTTCTTTTTTATATCTATCTACGGCAATTCCATGTTGATAAATATTCCCTGTTGATGAAAAAAGAGGGGGTTTCATAAGAAAGTACCTCCCTTGAAAGGATTAGTGAGCTAATTATTAATAATATAGTTTAATGACTATTACATTTTCCTCTAATAACACTAATAGTACATTAATATAAGGGCTTCCACTGAATATATAGCCATTTAAGCTGCTGACCTGTTCTTTTTTATTTTTCATGTTCAGTTAAAAAACAGATTATTATTATTTATATTTAAATTTTCTTAAAATTTCATGGGTAAAATATTCTGTTTCGATTATATATCAAAATATTTTATGTGTTTTAAAAGCTCATTTCTAAGATCTGAAAATTATTCAATAAAAATAATTGGAGTTTGGAAGGAGAGCCTGATCAGTGTGAAAGGTTTCTAAAATAAAATTATTGTTTATTAAATCAATCAAAAATATTTATTTCTAGATATGATGAAGGTATTTTTTGTATAGGTCAAAATAGGTATTTTGTATAGGTCATTAAGAGCAAAAGTTTAATAGAGGATTCAAGTCTTAACTAACTGCACATCTGCCGCGCTTTTATTTTAATCATGATTTAGCAAGTCATCAAATATATTTTCTTATTAATTCAATTAATATTATAATTCTTCCCCTTTAAAATGAATATATACCAATATCGGCATAGCTGTTTATAACAGGATTTAAACTATAAATATAACTATATTAATGAAAGCTACTTACATGTTCAAATTAAAGCACTTTTTTTAAAAAAAAATCAAATCTGAAAAAATTTAGCAATTTATTAAACGCTTTTTCTAAGCAACTCAATCAATATTACAATTTTTCTCAATCAAAATAAATAGTACAAATATCTGCATAACTTCTTTTAACAGAATTCAAAGCAAAAGTATTATCGAAAGCTACTTCCGTGCTCTGATCTTAAAATACTGTATATATATAAATATATATATATATTATCCATTTCTTTGATAGCTTACCTGAAATAACTTTTATCAAGCTATAACTGCCAAACACTATATAGTTTCCACGTGATTGTTCAGAAACTCAATATTCCAAAGGAATACGATAATCGATTGGCAAATATCGATTTCATTGTTGCGGTAATATTATGCACTATGCTGGAACGTCTTGTAAAGGCAAAATATATGATGCAAAGAGGAAGTGTCAAAGCAGTCTGTAAAGATTTACCTCGGCGTGATGCAATTAATTTCGTTCCTGGTACACTGTTACGAACCGTAATTGCATTTCCTAGTTTGAAAAGGTCACTTAGCAGCCTAACAAAAGCGTTTAACAGTAATGAGCTAAAATCACGGACGTTATCGTACGCTCATTTGCTGTTTACTATTTGTTATACCTGAATCTCGTACAATGAGTTTATTCTACCATGTATGCGTTTCATTGTTTGTGAAAATTATAATAGTGTAAGGGTGATGGGACCCTCGTGAATAGAATCATCTAGCTGAAATGCGTTTGCTTTATTTACGTTAATAGTGGCTACATGAATTTAGTCGTAGACTAGTCTAGTCTATTTTAATGTAGAGAATTTAGGCTCTTCATTTAATCGATGAAGACTTTGCTCATTAAGTGAAAGTCAGCAATTAGCTAATCGATTCTCATGAAATCTTCACGTATTACTGTCTGATTTCAAATTATTTAAAAGAGATCTCATGATTAATTAGATCCTTAAATTACGAAATTCAAACTCGTTTAAATTTTGATGATAGGTTAAAGTGAGAGTTACAATATTTATCTTTGTAATATCAAATGGATGATTAACAGTGTAAAGCTGTAGTTCAGATTTAGATAGAATGTCAGTATAAATAGAGTAATTTCATTTAAGATGTCGAGTAAGTGTTAACCTGCAGCTATAACTGGTTCTCCTACATGAGAGTTTCTATAAACCTTTGTTTATCAAGAGCCTATTTTCTTTATTTGTGCCCAAAAAGCTAAATCTTTTTACTACAAATTTAAAAAGAAGCGCTACATTTAGAGTGCTTTAGCATTACTATAAATCCAGCGAAAATTTATTCGTCGATTTGAACTTAAACTTCAGATCAGACATTGTATCGTCTTAGTAGTTACTCACACACTTTTTCTTCATTTATCAATGCAAATTATTTATTTGATCAGCATGTCTTAACCCTTCAACCGACTGAAACGTAGAAAGTCGCTCTCTAATGACTATTCTAAAACCGGCTCCGTCGCAGAAAGTCGTTCTTCGATTATTACTCTTAAACCGGCTCCGGCGTAGAAAGTTGCTCTCTGTTTATTACCCGAAAACCGGCTCCGCAACATTTGCGTTCATCATTTAGCTACAGAGAGGCCGTTTTCAAAGCATTCAGCTGAAATATTTTGCCGTTCAAAGGGTTAAAATTAAAGATTCATATCTAATATAGCCTTAAAATTCTTTCTTTCTTCTTAAAAATGCCATCTTATGACATTGCCATCAGAAGACATAATGATGTGGTTCATAGAATCAAAGAAAAGAATATACTTTTTCAAGTTACAAAAATATAAAATAAACAAACAGGGTCATCCGATTTCGACTAAATGAAAGTGCGTGTTATGAACCTGTAACGAAACAAACTACATGTAAACCTTAAGGGAAAAGTTTCGTTAAGTAAATTCAGGTCTTATCCAAATTAAATAAGAATTCACAGCAATACTTTGTCTTATTGATAATGCCAATAAAAGTATATAGAATTAGTTGGAGTTTCCTTATCTAAACAATTCAGAATAGCTTGTGGTATAAAGATCACGCAAGATTGTTCTATTAATCCAATTTATGTCTTATATATACGAGTGTACAAAAATACCTCGCCTTTTTGAAGCTGCCTGAAAAGCATGACGAATTAGTAGAAGTTTCAGCGCCAGAAAAGTTTAGAATAATTTTGCAAGGTTCAGATTACACAAGCCTGTTTACTTCATTCGAAATGAATTTATATTTTAAATAAAAACAGAAAATATAAGAGAGTGCTAATGTTTTATAAAAATCAAAAAATATAATCATCCTTGTCGAGTTTTACATACTAAAACTCTTAGCATTCACGGTTAAGATTTCACAGCTAGAAAAAAAATTGAGCTGCTTCACGAATATGATTTTTTCATATACGCCCTTTCATAATGCTATAGGCCATTTCATTTCATGCCCTATCTCATTTTGCAAGCTCTATCTACCACTCCTATTTATAATTCACTTTTATGAAGAAAAATGCCATAACCTTCTCCAAAGTTTAGCTTGGCGCATCCTAATACACAAGCCACCCTTTTAATATCACTGCTTTGTTCTCTATCAATTCAATACTCTAGGAGTGAAATTTCAAAGATCCTGTATCATTCTAGGGAACGCAGTATCATGCGAAATAACTTCGTAATTGCTGGTGTTTTGGGAGAGCTGAGCCTTCAAGCTAATATTATTAACCTCTAGAGGCGAGCTTATGCTAGCATTACCACACACTGAATTTATACGTCTGATTAGTTTAATAAGATTATTTTAATTACGGTAAAGCTGCCAGCTTCGATAAAAGTACTTGCTTATGCACTCTTGCCGCAAGTCTTGGAAAGTGCTCGTTCATTAGCATAGCGATCCATCCTAATACAGAAGGTCCTAATCACGCCTCGTAATGTCCGCTGGTGTCCACTACGCCGTAGTCTTATCTACGGCGCATAGTTATGTATTCAATACACACATTTCAACAATTACCCGGCGGCAATGATTCCTCGCGCTATCTGGGGTAACTTGCTCTGGGAATGCTATTAAAGGCAACGATATTTTCGGTACTTTGCAAGACTCTAGACTACTCTACATGAAGGCTTCATTCCCATCCTGGTTTCTACATCTCTAGATCTCAGAATAAGAAGTCCCTTGCCGGACGTTCAGCAGAAGGTTTTCGACGTAGGGAACGAGTTAAATGTACGGGGCCCGGATTTTTATGCGTCCCATGGCCGGGTCTTCGAAATTATCTGCATTCGAAGAGGAATTCCCGCGGAATATATGTGTGGAATACTTTCGTTTTCTCAGGTGCTTCGTTTCAAGTTTCAGGATTGTTGAATGTTTGTGGGGGGCAAGATATTTAAAACTGACACTATTCTCTAAAAATATCGTCCGATTTTACTTTTTTCTCTTTCTGTAATAGTAAATTATCGTCTCCCCTCATGTCCATCTTCTAAAATTTGAAAGAACTGTTAAATATTATTCTGAAATCGAGACAATATCTGTAAGTAATTTGACACCTGTTCTGTTTTGACCTTTAAGGGCATGGAATTAAAGAATTTTAAAATTTAGCCCTAAATTTTCACCGCTCTTTTAATCAATGTAACAGATAAAGCAATTTACTAGAATTTTATTGACTCAAGGTTTCGCGCAAAATAGCCATATAATGGATCTTGCACCATAAACTCTAAAAATTATTCTTTTGCGACGTTATTAAATTTTGTTTCTAAAATAAAATGAAATTTTTAGTACATGTCGGTCTCATGCCTACTCACCTGCTTGCAAAAAATAAAAATGAAAAAACTTGTTAATCTTAAATCATAACAAGTAAAAATAAATTATGAACTACGCAGGAAAAAAGCATTTAAATGTCTAGTGGACAAACTTTTAAAGAAACTCACAGTTAAAAAAATTACAAACAATAATAATAGCGTTCATTTAAAAGTTGTCATATGTGTACCTGATAAGATTAGCAGCAATCGCTAAATAGTTCTTTCTTAAAGTGTAATATAAAAGTTGAACAATGTAACATAAAGTAACGAATTGAATGACAAATAAATATGCCACATGTAGTTATTTTTTACAGTTAACACAGTGGTTTATATATAAGTTTTATTTACTGATCGATCAGCTAAATATTTTTATCGGTTTATTTTCAGATACAGAACATCCGTCTTTATAATACTTTGAATGTCATGAAGTATGGTTGATCATTTAATCATTTAAATAACGAAAGATTTTATTATATAATCTTATGAATAATTGATTAGTATATAAGCAATTTAACAGATTTGCACGGATAATTTCAGTTCAATAAGAATAAAATTATTGTCTGTTCCCTAAATTAAAAAATCACATATTTGGATATACATATGAGTTGGAATTTCGATCGTAACATAAAATAATATAAACTTAAGTAAAAATGATTTAAAAATCAATAGCATAACTGGGGAATCGAAATATATTCTTTTGTTCTGAGAGGAAAATATCTAGTATTAATCATATGAATAATACGTTAAAAACTTAACATATTTAATAATATAATAATTGTGTTAGAAATAGACTTAATTTTAAATATAATTACGGATATATACTTTTTAATTTTCTTTTTGTGCTACTTATCAACATCATGTATCATTTTTGTTTCAAATTATGAATCAAGATGATAACTTTTAAATCAAAAGTAGCAAAACTTGGTTAAATATGGGACCTGTTTTCTCCTTCTTTGCTCAAAACAAATTGCGACATTTATGCGTCTTAATTTTTATTGATACATTAGAATGATAAAACTTGCGTTTGTTTTTTCAGTACAAGGCCTCTCTGCGAAAGACAATAACTTAAAATACAATTTTCGTTGAAATAAAAGAGCTGAAATGAATTCTTTAAAAGAACACAAGCGTTACGTGCTCATCTGTGGCAAAGACAAATGACAATAGAGACATTTGACGTAAAAAATAAACACGCTTCCATTAGAAGTATCAATGCAAAGATCCTAAAATGATTATTGTAATTAAGTAGCACAGAGAAAGTTACTCATGGGAGTAATAAATAAGCTGCGAACATTTTTCATACTGAAACTGACCCAACCTAAAGTGGGTTAATGCGCAAACAATCGAAAAGGATCCTTGCTAAGTTTTAACAACAAATTTTAATATATCCTCTTTACGAGGACTTGGGCGTTGAAATTGTTCATAATCAATCACTACTACAATGATTTTGGGGGAGAAAAGTATATTTTAAAAATAATTTTCATTAAAAAATTGAAAGGAAAAGGCGATCTTGCTTGAATAGGCGCCAACTTTATCTCTTTAAAATTATGTGTCTTTGAGAAGAATACATTTTGCCTCGGTTTGAGACCTTATGCTTTCATTAAGCCAAATAAATCACATAGCCTTTGTAACTTGTTATCCTCGTGGAAAAAATTGTTTGGAAAGAAGATGTCTATTTTCAGTGTTGCTTAGTGACAAAGTACAATTTTAACAATAATATGATTTCCTTGCATTCCGCCATCTACTAAATAAAATGGCAGAAAAATTAAAAATCAAAAGTCACGAATTATTGCATTATTTTATTGGTGTAGAGAGATAAAGGTGCATAGTGTATTATAACAAGCAGCATGAATTTTCACGACTTCCAATTATTTAATTAATTCGGGATGATTTGATTCATTTTTACTACATATCCCTATAAGCATATTTAGAAACGAATAATCGACGACCATTCTATGACGTCTCTCTCAAAATTTATTTATTTATCGTGATCCAAATATTTTTTAACGGTGGATAATATATTTTGCCTTGGATTGTGTGTGTGTGTGAGAGATCTTAGGGTTTCAATAAACAAATAAAAAATCTCTCAGCTATTATAAATGGTTATTACAATGGCAAAATAGGCTAAGAGAGAAGTTGATAATTATAAGATTCTAGGTGACAAAGTATAATTTCAACAATAATATGTTTCTTTTTTTAACTCGGTATATTTTATCAATCCGCATCTTATAACCAGATTCGAATATAAATTATGCATCCTAAGCCACGAATCAATGTATATTCTTAGAAATATAGACAGATAAATGTATTTTATGCTCATAAATACGAATTATCATGGCTACTAGTTAACTGATGGTTTAGGGAGGATTTGATTTATAGTTACGATGTATCAGTGCAAAGATATCTGGAACTAAATAATTATGAATATTTTGAATGGCAAAATATATTTATTCTAGTTAAAAATATTGTTTGAAGGCGAATAAAACGTTGACGATGACTAATATATTTTACCATGGTTTGTAACCTTAAGCTTTTATTAAGCCAAATAAATCTTCAGCAACTTTTCGTAAAAAACACTGCTCATAATGAAAATTTCTAATCTCAGTTTCGTGGGGACAAAGCACAATTTTAAATGATTTTTTGATATCTTTATAGTTGACATATATTGGACAAATCTCGGCTACACATTATGAAGCAAAATCAGCGAATCAAAGTATATGTTTACAAATGTAGACAAATGAAGGTGTTTGACAACTACCAATATGAATTGTGATGATTAGGTTATTCATAAAGACCCAAAGCTGCATTATATTAAATCATTTCATGTCGTTTATACATGTTTAGTGTGCTTCGAAATCTCCTCTGAAAATGAATAAATTATATAAGAAAGTGATTTTGTATTTATATGATGTACCCAGATTTGCTGGGGAGTATAGAAACTATTCATTGATTTTCAAATTAATATTATAAAGTGCTAACAATATTAATTATTTTTATTTTATGTTAGAGTAAATATGTTTTGTAGATGGTTTTTGAATAAAATATATGATGAAATTGCGTTACAAAACGTCGTGATTGAATATGGCTGACAGAATAAGACTATTACAGAACAAATACATAAGATAAAACGACAAAAAAGTTCGTAAATATTTATAAAAGTCAGTAACAGGAAGATGAAAATAAAAAAAGGCTATAAATATTTGATAGCGCTCGATATTTCTATGAATCTTTTTCTTTTAAAAAAGAATCAAGCACAAGAAAACCTGTGCACAATATATTCTTATTTCATAAAGAAAAAATAACAATTGCAATAAAAAAGCAACAGGAGTTACATAGAGGCAGTCTTTTTCCCCCATTTTATCGATAATTTATTTTTCAAAAAAAATTACCATTCTCAAATTAAATTATGTTTGTCTGAATTTTGTAAACGCAAATCTATGAAAACTTAAATCTTTCTGTAGATTTTTAGGTTTTACGAATTTAAGTTACTCTTTCTGGTGCTTTATTGGTTACTATTATGTGTTTATAAATAGTCGAAATAAATTTTTCAGAATTTTATTGCTTATACCTCCATCATGTTTAAAAATTACTTATTTATATTTGAGTCATTTACTGATGATTTTCGAAATTTTAAACTACTATATTGTCATTCAAATACCATCTTATTTATTGAAGATTCTGTATCATTTACATCAAGATTTTAATGTTTAAAAAGACTGGATGAAACAAAATGCATGTTCAAAACTTGAAAAACATGTTTACATTTTGATAGCTCTGGACCACTATGATTAAACAATTCATTTAATTATACAAATGATCGAAAGTATCGTATGAGGAATGCTATTCCGAACTGAATATTTATTCAAAAAACAGTACATCAAATCTTGGAACACCCTTCAGTATGTAAAAAAATAATAATTATAAAATAGATAAAGTTTGACAAGAGTCTAGGTCATTTCCATTAACTCTCCGACCGCCCAATTATTTTGATCTTTCAGCTGTCAGGTTACCAAACTTAGCTTCTAAAGAAATTAATCGATATTTTTGTATTTAATAATATTTCTAAAATCTTAAGAATACTTTATCCAAGGTTGTTTAAGGAAATATACATATAAATACAAACTATCTGCTTTTGGACTGAAAATGGAAAATGACGTTTGGGCCGCTAGGAGGGTTAAACTCACTCGAATATGCAGTAAACAACTTGAAGAGAATAAAACTTTTAACTGTTAAGAAGTAACAGCAATAGAGTTGTAGATGCTTCAATAGACATATAGTTAGAAACATCTAGTCTAAGTGATTGCAGAATATATACTAAACTAGAGTTTTCCAAAGGAACAAGATACGAAATTACTTTCCAACGGAGCAAATCGGTTTCCTAATAAATATGATACGCTACAAGAAGTTCTTAGTATTTTATACAGAACCAGAAGTGTATTTATATAAACTTTTAGACTTTTTTTTACTAACTTTTACCTAACCAAAAACCTTTTAAATAATGAAGCTATTCAAGATTTTGTAAGGGCTTTTGTATTTGAAAAGTCGATAGTTTAAGTAGTTATTGATTTTCCCAACAAAAAGACATTAAGTAATGAGAATTTGTTTGTCTGAATAAATTTTAATGGAGCTGAAAAATTTAAGCTCTTTTTACGTCAATTTTTCTCATAAAATTTTTATTTCCATAATGTGAATAATGAATTTTTAATGATTGTTATTTATCTAAGTGTATTTCATATTTGCAGCTAATTATGCGAAAATGAACGTTTTTATATATGAAAAAATCAGATTCCCAAACCGGATAATAACAGTTGACAGAAAACTGTCAAAACTTACATATATTTTTCAGTTTCATCAATTTCTGAATTAAAACTGTAGCACGTTCTTTTAAAAAAATGGTTTACAAATTGATAGTCTTATTAAGGTTCTTAGTTTTAGAATTTTCTTAATCGTAATATTAAATCTTATTTTCCTTAATATAAGCATCTAAATTTTCTTAAACTTAAAATTTTATATTTTTAATCATAAATCATAGACTCTTAACCTTAATCTCAATCTTAAAATCCTATTTTCCAGTTAAAGCTTTCCCCTATTTCTTAATTAATGTTCTTTTAGGATCTTTAAGTTCTACTGAACAACCGAATTACAAATATAGTTAATAAATTGCCATTTCGCTACAATAAACGCCATATTTACGAAATGGTTAATTTCAGCTTAAAATTAACAACCTCATTTTTATCACAACTCATTTTGCTTACATTTATCATAACTTCTTAAAAAGTCTCATTCTTGGGTAAAATAAAAAAAATAAAAAATAAAGGAAGAAAATATCTTCCAGAAGCATCTACTATCTTTCATTATTATGAAACATCATCTCCGAAAAATAATGATTTCTATTCGCATTAATGTTCTTTATACAACAACAAAAATAAAGCAGAGAGAGAGAAAAGGACTAAAAAGTAGGGTAAAAAACAGAAATAAAGGAAATGGAAATAACTCGACATGAAAAGAGCTTTCCCTAATGTATGGATTTCTTTCACTCGTCCATGGAAAAATGGTCCGAAATCCCTTCGCAATTGTAGGAACCATTGACAGAAGAAGCCTTGGGTTTAGATCAGCTTAGCCACAATGAATCAGTAGAAAAAGGTCCCGAAGAAGTTGAGTGGAGAGAATTGAATAGAAGGGAGGGGCCTCAGATAGATCCTCAGTTATCTTCTTTGAATGCGTTCGTTCATAGCAACATCCTGTAAAACATTCGGGGCACAATAACGCACACTGAACAGCACTGCGAACACAACGGTCCACAAGGCGACCCAATGGGTAGAGAACAATAGGACCTCATTTATTAATGACTGTAAACAAAGGGGAATTATTTTTCCAACTTGATTATTAAAGCGTTAAAAGAACAATAATGAATTACGCAAAACAACAAATCGTTTCCGATTTTTGCAAGGCTAGGAAACTACTAAAAGAAACAGAGATGTAAAAGGGCGAGGAGGGAAAAAATAAAGGAAAGAAAAAAAAAATCAATGCGTGTGATGAAAAATCATTTTGTCATTCATTCGCCTCTTGCGCTTATTCAAACATTAAATAAAAATGGGTTTGCCAGGAACTTGTGTCTCGCTTATGAAATTGGAGTCAAAAAAGAGGGAAACAATGTTTAGAGAATTAAAAATACACATTGCTGGATAGGATAAAAGATTTACATTAAAAAAGGAAGTTAGAGACGTGAAGTAACAATTTTATCCTCGTGTATGATGAATAAACATAAGACATTCTAAATGAATACAGTAGCCCATCATATTTGGCTTGCGTGTAAAAGAAATTAGATATCACATCTGAAAATTAATTTTTTTCTTTCGTGCTTTGCTTGAATTTAAAAAAAATTCAGTTAAAAATTATCAATTGTTTTTCTTAATTTGACAATCCGGTTTCGTAACTGGATCGTACGGCAAAAATAAGTAAATAAATAAAAATTTTGTTATTCTTTTATATCAAAACTTGTTTGTTTTCGTAAATATTTTTTTAATTTTAAAATAGAAGCAGAAACAGAATAGCTTCAAAACAAGACATCTGAAAACGAAAGAATATTTATTTTAATTGTTTAAACAATAGTTAGAGAAAAAAACAACCTACGTCGATTTCCCAAGATAAATGACTTATTCATCAATTAAAAAATATCATTCTATCTGTTAAAGAATTACTACTTTTTTTAACAGATGATAAATTAAAGCAATTATTCTCACAGAAAAATATTTCCATGAATATGATAAACAACAAAAACAAAAGATTTTTAAGTCTACATCAGACACAAGTTATTTTTTCATCAGTGAGATTAATAAAAATAAAAAATCTTTTCATCTAACAACATCATTAAAGCAAACACGAGATTCCTCCCATTTTTGTCCAAAAAATTAATAAAACTGTCTAATAAACGAAAGAAAGTATCCGAGAACAATACGTCCGTTTGTGTTAGAAGTCAGGAAATATACTCGTATGTTTTATGTCTTCAGAATGGCAGTACAGGTGTAATAATTTAGGGGATTCTCGATAGCTGAGTCGTAACTGTGATCAAGGCAATAAAACAGGCTGTAACGTAACCAACTATCCATTTTCCTATCGAAGGTATAACGCAGCATTACGAACGGCTTAATGGAATATTTGAGGACATTTATCTACTTAATACTCTGACGATGCTACCACTTCCAGGAGAATGTTGTTTATAAGGGTTATTAAATACGCATACCTTCCATTCTTTTGCCCCCACTTCCCCATCCTTTCCTTGCCGTTTTAACAACAAAAGCAACGAGATTTTTGATTGTTTATTTGCTGAAAATAATATACTTTACCTTCCCCTCTTCGTTCCTGGCATAGTTGAAGGTGGCTGGAAGAGTACCCAACTAAATAAATACTCCAATGTCAGTTCTCTCCATTTAGCTAATAGATTCAACCCATCTATTTCTTACAATAAACGGGAATAAAGCGCAGTTATGCGTCCTTGCAAATTGCCAGAGCGCTACCGCTTCCAAAGCTGAACACGTGTGATGGAAGCACGCGTCTTTCTGGAAGGCTAACTTTGACATGTTCCAGATCTCTCTTTTGTACTTTGCCTTCAATAATGTCTAGTTATCGGGTAAATTAATGCCTGATAAAAACATAAACTTTGCTGTACGGAGTTCAAGAACCGCAAAGCGCGAGAGCCTTCTTTATTCATTTATCGAATAGAAAGCATAAAGAACGTTTTTGTGACCTTTAAATAGAGACAAGAGCTCTTTAAGGGTGTCTTAGTACCATGATGTTTCAAATATTAGAACTTATTGATATCTCTGACGCCTGGTTTTACTTTAAAATTATATATTTTGGTATGTAGCCGTAAGTATTTCTGCTAGACTTACAAAGTAAGATGGCTTGTGCCACTTTGTCTTATCAAAATCTTCTATATAAATAGTTTGTCAAAACTCTTTTAGTCTAGGAAGAAATCTCAAGAGACAAAGCTGCAATAAATATACGGGATTTTATAAGCTGTCAACGTGAGATCATAAAAACTTGAAATTTTTATATCAAAAGTGAAACGTATGAGTGAAATGTTTTTAACAAACCATTAAGTTTAAATTGCACTAAGTTTAACTTAATAGCAAGCGTTAATTCAGCATTACAAGAAAATAATTAATAATTGTTGGATAAGATTCAAGATTGAAGGAGCAATAAAAGTTTAGTATTCATAGATAGTGTACTGAGATTTTGTATCACAAATAATGCAGAAAGAAATAGAAAAAAATAAACTATTGGACTTTTCATTTAAAAGAATGTTGTGAGATTATCACTTCCCCCCTCAAAAAAAGAAAACAACTATATTTTGAAATTTAGTTTTCTGTATTTGTATGAGGTATTGTATTATCATAAAATTCAGAAATATTTCTTATAATTTATGAATAGAGACAAAAATATTTAAGGATATGCTTATCCTTCAAACAAGAATGTAAAATATATTTTAATTTCTAGACTTTAAAAATTACATAGAAAAAAGGCTCTGATATCTTTAAAAAATTTATGCTGTCATTAGATTCAACACTATCTAGCAGCTCGGAATTGAATTCAAAAACATTGACAAAAAATATACATAAATTCTTTTAATCTTTTCATTGCAAAAATATTTCCATCGGAATTATTAACTGATATATAAAACAGACACTCTTACGATAATTGAATAAACTGAAAAGGGTTTATCTATTTATGGTTTATCTTAAACTTTCTTTTTTTATCACACAGATTCATTACAGATGAGATCCAAATCCCAAACATATGAAAAGGTTAGTTTTTTGCTTAGAATTATTACTTACATTATTCATTAAGAAAATACATTGTACTTTGTTCCCCTCAAAGTGTTAAAATTGTAAAAATCTAGAGTACTTAAAATTTCAGTAAATTATTTATTAATATCTATATGTATTTAATCGAAACAAAATACAGTTTTATTACGATTTGATAATTACTATAATAAACAATAATTTAATTTCAAATTTTTGTTTGTTTTATTCCGTGCTAATAATCAGGCTAAGATTTGATATAAAACTTCTTTTAGCTACAATTCTGTAATTGTCTTTAAGGTAGCATTATTTCAACTGATTCATTTCTGTTTACAACTTTTTAATTGAATAGACATCTATCAACAACATTACATTTATAAGCTTTGATTTCTCACTTCAAATCAAGTGCAAATAAACGCTCAAAGTATGAAGTCTCAAGGTAGTTTTTAAGGTAATGGTTCTCATTATAATTAATTTATGATTAGAATAATTAATATTAATGAATCTTTATTCTGTGACATTTTGTAAGCAATCTTTTGAGCCCTGGAGCTGTTTTCTCGAATGTTTTATCCATCGATTAATAACTTCTTTTACACAAAAGATTGCATTATTGTGTAAATTGCGTTTAAACAAAATCTTTAATTTAGTGTTCTTTAAAAATATTTGAAGATCTGTCTATAGATTTAATGAAGTTAAATATGAAATTTTGATGGAGGGGACGATGATAAGAAACTAGATGTTATTCTTAGACCTTTACTATTTGAAAACAATCTATTTTAAAACTGCATAGATTATTTTTAAAATTTCACATGATTTAATCGCTTCTATATTTTCCTAAAACTGCCACAAGCTGTAAACAAAACAAAGTAAGCAATTTAATACTATCCTTTATTTCAGCTTCCGACGAAAAATGCTCTTCTTTTATGTAGATTTTTTTTTTCGTAAATGAATGCCAATTCTTAAAACCTCATTATCTTAACAATAATCTTTAATAACCTCATTGTCTTAACAATAATCTTTCATCAGGAAGGAAAATGCATGCCTCTGGTACAATTATGAGCAAAGATATCTGCACAAATATAGTATGATCAGTGAGTCAGAGTACCATGTAGCAATTTTTGAAATATTTAATAAACTAAATGTCAATAAATTAATTATAATTATGGTTTACATTTAAAAAGTTTAGTCTTTTTACAACAACTATCAATAGATGATAAAACAGAAACGATTCTTATAAAAATTTAAATTCAGATAAATTGCTTTTGCAAGAAGCTTCAATTTCCTTGCCTTGCGTTCGTCAAAGTATATACGTGTCAAATTGGCACCTGCCTGGAATAAAGCCGAAAAATTCCTAAAACTCAATGATCCGGCAATTAAGCAGATTCGTTAACAGCTGCGGAGGAGTGATACTCAGATTTTGCAGCTAATTCTAAGAATTTAGTAGCCTTCTCGATAGATATAAATTTAGTAATTCGGTAGATTACTGCTTGTGCGGAAAATTTCTAGCAGATGTTTAAAAAACATGAATGAATTACACAAAAATAACATTAAAAATAACAGTTTAAAAAGTCAAATATTTTTTCTTCCAATTACACGAGATGCAAGTTCTTGAAGTAGACATTCTGAAATAAAATGTTATAATTTTTTATTTTGAAAAAGAATTTTACTACTGATAATCTCAGGTTTAATCATTTGGACTATGATGTTTCAGCAATATATGAAAGCAGCTAATATATTGACTTCGACTGAAGTTCGTAACAGGAACATACAGACGTTTGACATCGAAATGTGTCTTCTAACCAGATATTACGAACATAGAATTCAAATCTGTTCTAGAAATCTAAATTAAATTATAAACTAAAAAAAATAAATAAATACGAGAATCAGTTTCACAATACATGTTAATGAAGTTATATTAGTTTACTTTTTGCTACTATGGAATAAATTTACTACTTAAATAAAATCTCAAATATAAAAATAATTTTTTTCTTCTGTTTCAGGAGCAGATTTCTATTGGAATACGACCCTACATTTTCCTTCATCAAGCCATTTCGACAACGCTAACACATTTCTTCACCCAACTGCCAGCTTTTAAACCAAACTTCCATGCCCAACCACTTGTTTTTTATTAATTTTGCGGCCCATATTTCTTTTTCTTCTTTTATGTATACCTCGTGTCATTATCTGGTTATGATAAAGATGGTGGGTTCAGGGATCTACCCCAGCAAAGTCTTTCCATCTCTTCAGTTGTTGGTTGTGCCCTAGAGATACGCATTAGACTAATGACGTGTCATGAGCAACAGTAGAGCGAAGTAATGGCCACCCGTTTGTCTTGTAAGGTCTGCAAAGTGTTCAGTCTGAAACAGCCGCGTCCTTCCCGGGGCTTTAAGCTCCCAGCTTATCAGTTCAAGATACACTGGACAGGTGCAGAATTCATAGCCACTGCACATACGCCGCGCCATAAAATTCGACGCTCGCAATTTCGTAATTTTATGCAACAATGTGAGCGGTTCGCGATGTAGAAAGGTTTTCCCCAGGTTCCTGGCCCGCTGTTATTGATAAGGTAGTCGATGATATAGTGGTACATTCGAGGTGGGGAAGACCTTAACTCAAACTGAGGGAAAGAGACGCCTGCATCCTCTGATTGAAAGGATCAACAAAGATATCTAATTGTATGAATGATAAATACATGTTATTTAGATTAAAAAAAGCCACGCAAGAGCATATTGGTGACTAGTTATAATTAATCAAATATTGATGATTCTGTGTGTATACCGAGATTGAAAGGATCATCAAAGATATCTAATTGTATCGATCATAAATCCATGTTATTATATTAAAAAGAGCTATGCACTCAGATATTGATTATTTGTAATTAATCAAACATTGATGATTCTATGGGTATACTGAGATTGAAAAGATTAACAAAGATATCTAATTGTGCGTATGATAAATCCATACTATTTAGCTTAAAAAGTGCCATGAACTTAAGTATTGATTTTTGTAATTAAACAAATATTGATGATTCTGTGTGTATACTGAAGTCAAAAATAGTTTCTTCTTTTAAAATGTATATTGTAAATTTGATTATAAATGAATATGTGACCTTCCATTGCCAGTTGTTATAATTCTCATCCACAATATTATAAATGCACGTAAATGAGAATAGGAAATGGAGCAAAAATAATTGCAAAAAATACTTATTAACTAAAATTTTTAATTAGAATTAATTGAGTAAAATACTTTCCTAGTTGAATTGAAATTTCTCTGCGAAAGGCATTCCTAATTTCGTCAAACATACAATAAGCAAATAACTTTATTAAATGCATTATTTTAAATTAATTCTGAAAGCTGAAAAATAAAAGTAATACAGATATACATTTCTATGCATTCAAGAGTTAATTTACAAACACTGAAGTTTTTCCAAACTATTTCTGAATACAAAAATTAGCTTTGATATTCTTCAAATTCCCATTAACAGTTGAATTCTACAAAATTTTTTTATTGTTCTTAAGAGTCGAAAAGCATGTATGTCCATTGTATTTTGCAGCATCCTTTTGAGTAATCGTATGCTAGAATATTCAGTTAAATTTTAATATTAAAAATCAGCATATATCCATCATATGAGTACAGATTTTGTATAATTTTCATACTTGACCTCTTAAAAATATGTATCACTTTTCAAATATTTGTAAAAGTCAAATAATGAGAACTTTTCAGTATGTATAACATTGCGTAGATATTGTTTGGGAAGTAAATTTAAGTTATAAGCTGTTTTTTTCTGATTCCAAGAAAGGAAATTGCAAAAAAAATTTAAAATTATAGAAATTCATGAGTCATTTTACTTAAAATTAGTAAAATATCAATTCAACGCGTATTCGTACATACATTTCTGCATTAGCTTATATTCAAAACAGTATGGAATGTTTAACATGCTTAATTTTATTTAATTTTCATATTGCTAAAGCATTGGACTTATCAAATTCCTTTAAAAATATTAAATCTCAATTCTTTTGTGAATAATTTTAAGTGACATGGACCCTATGTCACTATAAGAATCTGAGAAATGTACATTCATTCAGAACTATCAATTCATCAAAAATGCTTCACGAGTTAAAGGAGAAAAGATAATTCGTATGAAATTTCGTTGGTTATATGTTCAGTGAAATTAAGATCGTTATATAAATGTTTAATTTTGATACTAAAACACGTCAGTTGTTTTCATTCTGAAAAAGTATGATTGTATTGACATTTATGATAAAATTTTGCATGTATTGTATCCTGAAATGAATTATGAATTAAATAACTTGTATTGTTACAGACCAAGAATTTCTTATATCCGGTGTTATTTTTGAAAAAAAATGAATAACGAAATGTAGTTTAAGTTATAATTATATCATTTAGAAAAAAAATGTCAAAGGTCAATAAACATTGTAACTTTTATTTGTATTAAAGTATTAAATTTCTTTATATTAGCGTAGTGGATTGTAACTCTAATAGGAATAAATCCTAGTTTACAATATTTTGATCAAAAACAGACGCTCGGTCCTCAAAACTGTTTTCAAGTCAACTGGTTTTAGACAATAACTCAGTAAAGGTTTATTTGGACTACATTTTCATTATATGCACATAAAATAACTTTTGAAAATATTTAAAGTTGCAGTCATACCACCGTTCGAGTGAATTAAAAATTAAGGCATGCATAATTTCTTCAGTATTTTTGATTAACTTCTATAAACATAGAAATTGTTCATGAATATGGTAATTAATAAATAAAGGCAAAGACTAGGATGAATTCATTGTAAATGCCTCTGTAATTTCCATTGATTAGAAGTCTGGTAAATGACTCTATTGGATAATACTATGAAACTAGTAAAAATGGCATGTCATTAACTTTATTTACATGCATTTTCGTTTCTCCAATTTTGTAGATTTGCATATGATTGATCCCAAATATAAGTTTCTAAAGAAACTGGATTACCTTAAACAGTAGTGCAATTTAATATTTTATCCAACAAAGTTTCTCATAAAATGCGAGATTCTTGTATCACAGTTTTAATGAAAATATTTAAGTTGAAAACACAGTTTGTTACCCAAGTGGACGTGCCTCAGGTCTCAAATTTTGATAGATGTGAAGCATTAAAGATGTTAAGTGGTCTTCAGTAACATTTTGGATTCCTACATTACTGAAGGAATAAATTAAGATTCATAAGAATGTTAATTATCCTTCGTTTAATTAATGAGAATACCGAAACGTTGATTGTATTTTTAATCGTATTACAAATTAACTAAAGCGTTTTTAATTCATCTCCATAAAGTGCGTGTATAGTTCAAAATAGAGTTGACTACACAAGTAAATGAAATCCAAAAAACCTTGAAAAGGATTAAATTTAAAAAATTAAACTTGGTGTACTTATATTATTTTTGTCTTTAAAAATTTAATTTTCAGAAAAATAACTTTTCTTTACAGAATTATTCTTGATCTATGATTTCATAGGAGCAGAGGTTTAGTTATATTAACATCCCGTTTTGAAGCGACGAGTATTTTGGGACGAACCTCGTAATTTTGAGCAGCGGTCAGATGACGAGGATGATGTCCGAGCTGGTGCCCTCCCTCACATAGGCTTCCGCACCACGCCAGCGAGAAGACGTTTGTCGTCCTATGCATGGCTTAGCATGCAGCAGGCACAACACACGACGGATCTTCAGTGGAATGGCGTTTCGATTCTGTAACCTCTTCTTCTGTAGCCTCTTGTTGGAGCAGAAATTAAATAGTGTTATTTTATTGCTTTATCTAATATCTAGCTCTTCTGAACAAAGAAGAATTAGAACAAATTCAAAGAAATCCACCCACACAAGAATTCCACAACCAAATAGATGGCAAAATCTTAAAAAAAAAGAACTTTCTTTCCTAATGGTTTTGCCATGAGCCAAATGCGATTCTGAAATCTAAATAACTTTCAAGTTTAATTTCTAAAAATAAAATCTCTAAGGATAAAAAATCTAGATACATCAGGTTTCTAATACTTTTTACGAATTCTTTCCACTGCATATTTTTACTAAGTTATAACTATTACAAATCGCAAACGACCATTATGGGCACCTTGTATAATTTATGGTAATCATAATAAGATTTTAAGACTTTTTTTCATAGAAAAAAAATCGCACAGACTTAATCTGTATTCAAAAATTGAAATTTCGAAAATAATATATTTGATAAATGCATTATTTCTTGAGTGTCCAGTTAGAAGATAGATTGAAATTCATAATTTCAAGTCAATAAAATTACTAAATGTTTACATTTCTGTTATGCTGTTAACAAAATATTTAAAGAATGTAATTATAAAAGTTTTAAAACCGTTAGATTTTCTTCCAAAGATACAGATATTATTGAAACTAACAATCAGATTCATTTAATTTTTGAAAAGCTCGGTTACAATGGTTATTGGAGAAATTATAAAATTTTCTTTTAATTCACTTACATATTTTTCATGAAAGTTAATCCGCATCTTTCGAAAGATTGCTAACTTTTAACAGCTACCAAATACCGGAAGAAATAGGCGTGTCCTTTTAAGTATAAAACTGTTTTGTAAGGGTTTTTATATGTAAGATATTACAGTTATCTGTCAAAGAATGTTCCGTTATTGTGTTTTATTTGCTTCAGAAGATTTTTATTTTGTATTTAATCACAGAATCGTTATAATTTGCTATTTCAATAAGCTGTTGAATGAGGTGTGTTTATGCCTGGTGAAGCGAGAAAGTTCTTTCTTTCTTTGCATGTGTACTCGATAATCTAACAGTGAAATCTAGAAATTCACAACCGTAACGTTCTGGGTCTTACTGCTAGCAAGTGGCGTGTATCTATATGTAAAGAACGTGTTGGCGCATTATCACCCAACCTAGCAAAATCTCACTTCCTTCTACGGTGCTTGTTATATAAAACACTGACTTGTTTCATATCATTGTCTGATTAATCATGGCGAAACAGGTAATTATGAGGTGTACACGGACGGATTGATGACAACACAGGGTTTGCGGTGTGTATTTTCAGAAATCAAAAAAATTTCCAAACATATTGCTATCAACTAAATTCATATAACTCTGTTTTCCAAATCAAGCTTGAGGCTATTAACCTTGCCGCAGGCTGAAGCTTGGAATAAGGAACTAAAATAAAAAAAAATTCACTGACAGTCTCTCGTCAATCCAGTCGTTAAAAATTTTTTAAATAAGATAACTTGCTGATCAATTTGCAAAAATTGCTATATTTTCTGGGCAAAATCTAATGCCCCTGCACCTTACTCTTTCCTAAAGTATAAAATTAAAGAATTTTAATTAAGCAGCTGGCAAAACTATTGGATGGAATCTGAAACAGGAACCCGAGTAAAGGTTTTCATTGGGTCTATTGACCTTAACTTAATTATTACTAACAAATATGTGCTATATTTTTTAACCTGTAATGTCCCATTTGTTTCATATTTATATCGTTTCAAACCAGCCAGCACACTAAATTGCAAATATGGTTTACAAGGTGAAGTGGACTACTATGTTTTTGACTTTACTTTCACTAAAGAATTTCATTTAAATAGACCTGCCAACGCAAACAAAACCGCATGGTTTAAAATTTTAGTTCATAATAATTTTGGATTTGTGAAACTGAGAGAGATCTATAGGATTTCCAGTTGCATATGCAGTGAGATTTCTGACTGTTGAAACGTTCTCAAAAAATATATCAATGTTTCTTTAACATTTGTGTGTTTTTTTATTTCTTCTTGGAATATAAAATTTCAAATGGGTTCTATTCAATTATCACACATGCAATAATGTGCTTAATATCCTAAGTTTTTGTTTAAATTTTTATTTGTCTTTTGTTTCCTGTTTTACTTTTTCATGTTGCTTCATGAACTTTTTGTCACTTCCTTTGTCTTCTGTTTAGTTGTTCAGAACTTTTGATTTTGTTGTTGCTTTTTTGCGTGTACTAATTCAGTTTCGTTCTGATGTTTTGTAATTTGATGCAATATTTTTTCTTTCTGTTTTGTTGTTATTTTGTACTCTCCGCCGTCCGGATCGGTGCCTTACACCCTCTGGGTAGGTTGTACCGGCTTAGGCAAATAAATAAATAAATAGACACTCTATAGTACACAAAATACCCAGAAACAATAACATATACATCTTGTACGTGAAGCGTGCATCAAATAGGCCAATAATAGATCAACTGGAGCAAAATTCTTCTACAGATTTTCTGCTAAATTTGGTAAGGGTTTCCTTGAAATCCTTTTCATCGCCCCTCTTGATTTCCTTACAGAAAACAATATTCAAAATGCCAATAAAAATAGCAATAGGAGTAATAAATTCAAAATTGCGAAAATAGAAACTGGAAAAAGAAGAAAATAGAAAAAAAAATCGCCAGAAAAAAAGCGCTGTGAAGACAAATTTTTCAGCGCAGTTGCGAGGTTCAAACGTTCTTGTTTGGAGAGGCATTATTCGGCGTTAAAAGCGTAAGCCCAAAATTTATTGCTTCCATCTCACATTCTCCTTCATACGTTAGAGGAGAGTACATGCTTTCAGTTTTTAAATAAACTGAGAACTTGGTAATGATGCAAAATATTTGCTTAGACCGACAAGCACGAAATCTTTAAATCTTCCTATACGGCCTTCCGTATTAAATGAAGAACTGTGAGAACCAAGATGCGCTTTGAGTTCTTAGCTACAGGTGTTACCTACAGTAATTTTAAAGTGAAAGAAATGCTCCGAAAAGAAAAATAGTTGCAATGGAACGGGTAAGACACTTAAAAAAAGTTTGCTTGAGAAAGAAAGGAAGAAAACACACGTTCTCGTACAGATGCTACTAGCTTGGTACTGCTGTCTTAAATGTTTACGTTATTTTGTTTTGGAGAAATATACATGAATTTCGAGACCTCACATGAAATAAAAATTAATCGAGATGTTTTCTGAAATTGTTTCCCCGAAGTGTTGAAAATAACTGAAAGAAGGCAGATTTATACCTTTCTATTTTGGGGAATAATAAGTTGTTTGAAAAATGATTACGTTGGACCACATGTAAAAGTTATCACACGAGGAAAAGTTCAGTTAAAAAAAGAATTTCTTATTGATTTTATTTACCTACAGAATTTTACATGCATATCTTACTGACATAAATTTTAAAATGAGAATAAAAACCTGACAAAACAAAAATAATTGCAATGACACAAATAAGACTTAAAAAAAAAGAATTTACACCAATCTTATGTAGATGTTAAAGTGATACTGTTGCTTACTTAATACAAATGCTATATCTCTTTATTGAAATATGCATGAATTTCAAAACCTCATGATATAAAAATGAACTGTGATGTTTTCTGAAATTGACAGAATTTTTAAATTTATAGAAATAATGTAAGCACAACTAAAAGGTAACCGTTTACTATAGAGAAACTCTAGCTTGTTAAAGAGATGATTAAAAAATGTCAATAAACAGTGCACACGGAAACATTATTCAAATTAAAATTTAATATTTTTCATTTATATGCACATTTAAGGTTGAAAATAAAACAAAATGTAAGGAAAGAAATTTTCAAGTAGTGATGTGCGCATTTTTGTAAAGACTCCTTACAATTTAAAAAAAATAATTATTCAATTTTCTTAGTTCAGTTGAAATGTTATAAAAAAAACCAAATTAGGGACTATATTTTTATGTGTTTGAAAGAAAAAATCTTTTCACTTCAGTTTTTATTTCATTTAACTTGATATTTCTGAAAAAAAAGGCGTTGAAACAGCTGTGAATCAATGGTTTAAAATTATGAACATCTTATCAACAAATTCACAACTACGAATTTTTATGTTTCCACTTAATACTAATGACCAAATTATCCGAATTATATAAAAGATAAGATTTAAAAAATATACTCTAAAATATTTTCAAAAATCTATTCACTGTAACAGCATAGTGTTCTGTAAAAAGTTATAAATTTCTGAACAACTTTAAATTTAACATTTTTTGACAAATAAACATTATAAACACATTGTTACAACTTTTTAGTCGAAAAGTTCTTTCTCCATGTTCATAGGCCAATATTAGTGTTAAAACTTATCTTAACAGAAATAGTATAAAAATTCCAAAAAAATTATTTTTAGCTATAAAATTGTTCTTATATTTTCGGAAAACTTATAACTTTCAGATAACTAACGAAAATATGAAAGTTATTTTAAATGTATATACTTTTCCTTTATCTAATTTCTGCACGAAATTTAAACTATAAATCACATGTCTCGTGCTAAAAAACATATCGTGTTATCAAGTTTTTATGTGTACATAATGAGATGTTTTCTATTCCTTGAAAGCTCATTGTGACATCTCATACGGAATAAAATTCCCAAGTATCTAAGTTCTTTTTTATTAAGCGTATGTACTTGGATGCTATACAACATGCACATCACGTAAATAGGTCAAGCACTGCACGCAATTCTAATCTGTGTAATCGTTGATCGTCAATTTAGGAGTGAACAGTTTCACAATCGACTAAAAGTTTGACGTCCTGAAGATATGCATTTGCAGTCTAATTGTTATTATTATTTCGGTCTATTGTTAGTTACATTTATATCATTTGATTTTTAAATCATTATAGCTTTCGAATATTTTAAAAATTCTTGTTATTTGAATTAGATAATTTTTAAACATAAAGGAAATTTGAGAAATATAATTACGTTATTTTGAGTTTTTAATTTTTATTTGAAAATTTAAAAATATACTACTTTTAAGACACAACTAATAACATAGATTTTTTAAAAAATATTAAGGTAAATAATTAAAAATATTATTGAAGTTTGCAATTCTTTAATTTTTAAATAAAAATGAATTTTTTATCAAATTTCGCAGCATTTTACGCAGATTCCAAATAAAAATATTTATTTTAAATATTTTAAGAAATATTTTAATACCTTTAAAACTAGTTTTTTAAAACTACTATTTCATATTTAATTTAAAATATGAAAACTAATTTAAGACTTTAAATGAAATTTAACATTACAAAAGTTTACAAAGTCATTTGAAATTTAAATAAATCGTTTATTTCAATTTCTTAGATCATTAATTATATGAAAATGAGCTTTCTTTTTACAATTTTGTTTAAATTCGAGATTTGGTTAAATTATCTAAAATTGTAAATAAAAAGACAAGCATGCTTATTAAAGAACTGGGAGACAGAAAGACATTTTATACTTTGTTCGAAAACGAAGTTTAAAGTGTTATCTTGTCTTACATATATCTAAAATGACAAGTGTTGCCAGTGATGAAAAATGAATTATTCAAGGAAGAAAAATGAATCTGCTTCCCATTATTTAAAAGCAGCTGGTACATTTGTTTTGCGAAGTTACATGTTTTACAAGAATTACATAGCTTTAGTGGACAAGTCGGTCTTGAATCTCTATTTTTTCAATCATGTATGGCCAACATCAAAAAGAGGATGTTGGATACGTGTGATCTTGTTCAGTCAAGATAAATCTTATTCAGTATGAAGTTTCTTGTCTGTATCTTAACGTGTTTTAGATGTTTAGTTTGAATTATTGTTTCTATCTTAAAATGCAGAAAAAAAGCGACACAAGTAAGTTTCATAGGAAGAATAATGTTTTCAATGTCTTCTCCTTACCAGAAAATCCTTTTGGGAAAATAGCAAGCTTAAATGGGCGATAGCTTCAAATATTAAGTGGGAAAATAAGGAAATACACCAAATAAACCGATTCTAAGTACAACAAAAAGAAAATTGGCGAAATAAAACTAATAGAACGACCACTGGAAGACGAGCGGGTTTACATTAAAAAAATATCTAAAATTAAATTATTTTCCCAATTATTGCCAATTTTTTAACACGTGATCAAACTTTATAACTAAATTTATCTTGTTTTAGTTACCTGAAACATCTCCTCGAGTAGACTTTGATTATTTGGCTTTAACCGTTTGCACTCGAAATGCTACTCTCAGTTATCATTTTAGAAGGTGCATCATTTTGATGGTTAATGAAAAGTACCTACAGAGTTGCAAGAAGTCACAGAATAATTTTTCAGGAAAAATGGAACTTACACAAATGTATTTTTTACGTTTTGTAGCAATAAAATGAACCCTTGTAACCGGTGAATAATTATGCATCTAATTACTTTTCCAAGTGCAAAGTGTTAAAGTAAATTTTGGTATTGTAAGTGGGATCTCTGCAGTTCCAGAGACAAGGGCCACAGACAAATAAAGTCTCAAAAGAATTCAAGCATTTATTTTGTATAATTCAAATTTCATGTATTCATTTTGTTACGACTTTAATGGAAAGAAAACGAGAAAATAAGACAAATTTGTAAACTATACTGTTATGGAATGTTTTCTTAATTGAGGGATGTTCATTTTTTCTGCTGAATTGGCCGCGATGCTTGGTGCAGTTTCGGCTTCTGATTTGGACCTTGGTGTATAAGACATCCTTTCGCAGTGTAGATGGGTAAAATATTTCGGGTTTGAACATGCTTTCACTAGTGTGGTATGGAATTTTTGGAAGAAGTATTCGTCTCATGCGGCGTCCTCAACATCTGATCCATGGTTCAAAATCCGAGTCCCTGCCTAAGTAGTCCAAGTGTAGTTTAAATGATGCGGACATAATCAAATCAATCACTCGAATTTCTCATTCTCTCTGAATTAGATGTGTGGTACCACTTTAAACAACAGAAGAGGTTTTATTAATAGTATTGCCGATGTTTACCTTGTTTGCTTGCGTTTTTTCCCTCTGATGCTATGAAAAGACATGACGGAATTGGGGATAAATCAGAAGTCGAATAAATTATTTCAAATTTCTTCTTGAAATTTCAAAGCCTTATTCTCAAAAAAAGATCTAATACTTCTAACTTACTCTATAATTTTCTCAAAATATCTTATTGTTGTATTTCTAAACGTTTAGATCTTTACAAATACCGTATTAACTATTTTCACATCTTTTATTTTATGTTAAGTTATGAATTGCTAAAATTTGAAGCTATTTAAATTACTCCACTATTAGCAAATCCAATAATCGAAATAAATAAGTCAATTCTAAATTTTAAGCTTTCAGACACTTGCCTGTTTTTCGAAAAATTAATTTCATAAAAAGAATAAATAGATTTAGAGATAACGATTTTTTATTAATTTTCCATGTATTCCTTCAATCAAAAGTTTCATTATAATTAGTAGTCTTTTTTTATCAACCGATGTGGATCCATGATGCTTTCGATATTATACTTAAATAACGTACACATTATAAAAAATGCTATCAAAATCAAATGTAAATTATAAAGTTTTATGAATATGAATTTTAGTATCGTATTTTAACGATTTCTCATGCATTTCATTTTTATTTCAAAACTTCCATCCACTCAAATTGTTTTCCCTGAATTTATGAAGCATTTGATTTTCAACTAACCGCATATGGTAATGAAATGCAAGCAGTAATCAGAAAAAAGTCTTCCTGTGAAAAGTTTGCATTGATTTTACTTTCGTTTGGAAGATTTCATTACAGCTAGTAGTTTTTTTCCTACCGTTTATTCATGAAGATTTTGATATTATACTCAAACTAAGCCCAAATTGTTAAAAAAATACGAACGAAGAAAATCATACAAAAATAATCAGCCTTTATTAATTTAATTTTAAGCTAATTTTTTAATATTTTTGCATGCATTTAATTTTCTTCTCAAAAGTCCCAACAAACCGAGTAGCCTTCGACGAATTCATAAAAGAGTTGACTTCGAACTATATGATATTAAAATATGTTATGTTATGTAATAAATGGTATATTTTAAAAATTAAGATAAATTAATGACCATTAAGGCACAACTTTTTAATGATTTGATCATTGGATACTGAAATTTTCATCTGACCATGGCAAGTAGTCACTTTTTCTAATTGATAGATTTAAAAACATTTTTGATAGCATAGTTTAACTAAACCTATATTGTAACGATACGATATTATGAAGATTCATTGCAATAAAATGCAGATGAAGACTGAGAAAATTTAGCAGATTTTATCAGCATATTTTTAAATTATTTTGCATGTATTACAAATTTTATCTCAAATCTTTTAACATAGCATATTGTCTTTTTTCAAACCGATGAATTCATGATGCTTTTGATATTACCCTTACACTAAGCCCATACTGTAATAAAATGTGCACGAAGAAGATCAAGAGAAAATGATCGGGGCTTTATGAACTCTTGTCAACACAAGCACAAGTTTTACCTTTGGGTGTTAATCAATCTTCCGATATGGTCACGCCTAGAATTAATGAAGTTGGTAGTTACGCAGGTTAAAACAAAAGAGGATAATGAGGAAAGAATGAGGAAAAAAAGAAGAAAATCAATGACCAGGGTGGGTTCACCAATATGTACTTACGAGAAAAGTTGTTTCAGTTTTTTTTACAGTTCCTAAGGGGGTATTTTTTTACCTCGGCCAACCTCTTTCATCAACAGTAAAAGAGATACTTGCACGACACACACCTTGAATCTATTTAGAACTGCTTACGGCCTCAGGTAAGGAACATCCAACTAAGTTTGTAAAGAGCTGCTTGGGTTGTAATGAATTTCTAATAGGCAAAGAAGTTTATACATCTAATAAAATTTGCAGTAATTATTACCGAGAAAGTTAAGCTTGCAGGGATTATTTACCGATATAAAGCTGTCTTGTCACTGATTTCTTTTTACTGTAGCAAGAAAGTCGATTTTGCTCGTGTTAGAATTTCCAAGAAGGCTGTCATTTTTTTCTTTTTTTGCTGAATATAGAATCCGATAGCGTTTTGAAACTCATGAATATTTTTTGCCTACTAATTTATAAGTATTTTATTCATGAATAATTACGATAATTAAATATTACAACTTGACAGATAATTATTTTGTTTTAAAAAAAAATCAAAATACAGGGCGTATCAGCCCTATTTTTTCCATTTTTTTGTCTTTTTAAAATTAATTCTTAATAACATAATGATTAATTAATAAAATAATTTGTTTCTTATATTTATATGCATAAGCTGAAGAGTATTTTATAAAATAACTATTAATTATTCAAATATATTTTTTTCATATTAATTAAATATTCAAGTACAAAATTAAATGTCCGTATGATTTTTCCATATTCCTTACATTCATTCAGCAACTCTAGTTGGAAAATAAAATATCATGCTGTACAGGTTAAACTTTCGTTCATCAATTATTGAAATCAAGCTTGTGGTTATTAGTATGACAACTTCGGATAATAGAACCAAAATTAAGATATATTTTTCACTTACCAAAGCAAACAAAAAATAATAACAATTTGCATTATGTTTGCTCGTAATACTAGTTTAGATTAATTAAATTGTGATGAATAACGAAAGCTTCTTACATTGTGCATGCATGTTTAAATTCATTCTTAAATGTCATATACAAATCTATAAAAATTATATTTCTGAACAATTAATGTTTGAAACAGAAGCAAAAACCATTACAATTAATTAAATTAACATATATTTTAAAATATGTATTTAGAAATAAATTTTTGAGAAATTTTAGAATTGAATTTATAAAATGACTTTGAGAAGAAAGATTCAAGGCGAAAATTTGGAAGATGAATCAAGAAATAATCTGTTTATTCTGACTCCACAGAAAGAAGGAGTGTATAGATTGTACTAGGATATAAATTGTAAGAAGTTTTGAAACAATATTTTTCAACCCATACGAAACATCCTTTATAATAATTATTACTGATAATATATTTACAATTTATTTAACATTTATTAAAAATATCCAAATGTAATGCAGATGATAACCGTACTTTTCGAAGGAAAACAATATTAAAACTATATAAATATTACTATTCTGTAATGTACCTAAGCATTAATGATTGAAAGAGATCCCAAACGATTTTTAAAGAATAAGGTCTATTACATAAAAATACGCAATCTTGAGACATTGTCGCGAAATAAATACTTTTATTATGATACTGAGCAACGAATGCAACAAAGGCATATAGACTTTCAGATTCTAATGTAAATATCATAGGCATATTCATGATGAATTTACAATTTGCCTAGTAGTCATTAAAGTTAAACAAACTTATGCATATGAGGAAGAGGATTATCATATACTTACAGTGAAAGTTCAAAAAGTCATTTTGGAATGTATTCGAGCAATTTTTGGAAAATAGGATTTATGACATTAACACACAAGTTTGTTACATTATCACAAAACAAATACTGTTATTGAAATATGGCACTGACTTAGCGAATATGACAAGGAGATACAGACTTTCAGCTTCTGTGGTAAATTTAGTAGAGATTGAACGTAAATTAATGGGATTGGAAGTTTCAAAAATCATTCTGGGATGCATTCGAACATTCTCCAGCAATTTTTGAAGAATAGGATTTATGACAAAACCACATGCTTATTACTTTATCCCAAAACAAATAATATTATTAAAATATGACACTGACTTAGTGAATGTGACAAAGATATACAGGCTCTCAGCTTTCTGTGGTAAATTTAATAGAGATTGAACGTAAATTAATGAGATATAAATGATCTTCCTGGACCGGCCTTCACCTGCTCTCAGGGGAATGTCTAACCTGGTCCAATAATCAGAAATAACTGAACCAGAGTCCGACTGTTCCCCTCAAATTCATTTTATCTCGGAAACACTGAAAGTGCAATACTTCAACGCGATTGAATTAAATGAGTTCTCTCGGCTACATTTAAATTCGAAACTCCCGTGAGTATCGAAAGTGAATGCTTGTTTCCATCCACAACAGAGTGGGACTCCGTATAATATATCGAAGATCACAGTTGACAAACCTAATTTCCAAGTCCGGAGCACATGGCAGGTTGATCAATACGCCACCTAAGCAAAAATATTTCCCTAATTAATCATCGGATTTCAATTTATAATTAAGTATCCTACAGGTCTGAGACACAACGGTCAATTTATCATAGGCATCGTAACGATTTTAGCTGATTGCCCACCAAAGCACATAAACAATAAGACATTAACCGGCCGGTCTTCAAGGAATCTCATCGTCACTTGGACACTGGGGTTGCACGCGAACGTTTTTGATTTTCCAAGATAAATTATTGGAAGAGTCGCGATTTGTTAAAAAGTCTTTGCGAAACATTTAATTAATGGAACCCTTAGAGTTTGTGATAGTCACGCTTTTGAAGCTCGACTCTTAATTCACTGGTGTTGTAAGGTGTCAAACACAAAAAGACGCTCAGAGGGGGCTAATCTTCTTTTGATACTTACCGACTTCAATAAAGTTTTCGCATATTATAAATAGACTGGAGATGAGAGATTATGAGGATATAAAAGGGAAGGAATGCACATACGTTTGAGAGGAATGTATGGTTATATAAGGCTTAACAACGGCTGATTATTGTTTAAAATCTTTATTCATCAATAAGGATAGTTTTATAAGGACAGATTAAAGTTAATTCATTTGTACTTCTTTTACTTATTTCAAATCATTGAATAAGCTATACTGCTGCTCCGAACAGCATATAACCGAAATACCCACAACTGATATTATGCGCAAATTAAATGTTTTTTTTACTTCATTCAGCAGGAATTTTAAAAAATCAATGGAAAAATGAGTAAACTTTGGCTTTTACTCATTTTTAAAAAGCAAATTAAGCTATTTATTTTCATTCAATATTATCTGATATACCCGACGAAGTATAGTCTTTTATTAATAAAAAATTCATTTTTGTATCAATTGTCAGGAAACTTTCACTAAAACCTTCCTTATATTTCATAGCATTTGTGAGCAAAATGGGAAGAAACTCTGTTCAATACTTTGGATTACTATTGCGCACAAATTCTTTTTGAATTTTACTTTTATTTATATAGAATTAATTAGATATCCAAATAGTTTTAAATCGCTTGAATAATGAAGTCTGTGAATTTAAAAGTAAAGTTTTTCTTTGAAATTTTTTTGAAGTTATTAACTAAATCTAATAAATCATGAACATTTTTGAAATTTTTAATTATAATATATTAATAGTCGGTTTCTCTTAGTGTTGTATTATAACAACATCAGCATTAGTATTCTGCCATTAGTGATCATTCCCACTCCTTAAAAATTATATATATAAAGATATAAATCTTTATCGAATAATTAATATAAAATTTGTGAATTACATATGCAAAATTCTGAATGGCAAAGAGTAGCTGATTCTGACTTCTTATAAAAACCACTGATTTTCAGAGATGGTATAGATTCTTATACATTTTTATTTTAATTAAATTATTGTAACTAATACAAAGGCAATTCGTAACGTTGCCTAAGGTAGATATTTTCGGTAATATTTTTTTTTTATTTCTTATCAAACATTTCTTACAAATGATCAACGTGATGAAACCTGTTTATAATAATTCTTTCAATTTGGGGTCATTCCGTTCGTCGAAATGAAAAAAATTGAGTATTATCATATTCTTATTTACTATCTAAAACATGCAGTCTCACACTAGACATTCAACCTAACGTATAGATTGTATTTGAAAGCATATAGAACTTACTACTGGTGTCTTGTTTTGGAGTGTTTCCTGGTGATGAGGCCCAATTCACTTTCATTTCCTGGAAGGAAATATAGAGAAATTAGATCTAATTATTTTATTAAACAAGAGATAAATAATAACTGGGCTTACAAATAACAATATAGTTTTTCTTTTGCATTTCATTTCAAATTATTTATTTAGAAATTTTAAGAACAAGAATGCATTGAACATATTAAAAAAAGAATTTAAACAATACGGAAAGGCATTGCTTTCTACGGAGATTTTCCTGTCAAGTCTGAACTTATTTCAACATTCATTATCGTACTAAAAGTATTTTGAATAGTTTCAGATATTGTGTAACAACTGGAAGTGTTTACACGTTCCAAGCTGTTACGGTTTTGATAGCATATTAGGTACGTAGCTTAATGCATCAAAAACTATTAAGTAAATGACTATAATTTTAATAAAAAAATTAGAGTTGTATTCTGTTAGATGTTTCAAATTGAATCTTTCATTTGTAAGTTAGTTTCAGAAAATCAAAGAGTTTCAAATATTATATACATATATTTTCTAAATGTTAAAACTTCAATCAATAGGTCATTTTCTTAAGATGTTGCGGTGCACGTTAAATCCGTCGGGGCCAAATGCCCTCCTGCTGGTGTGATGTGCAAGTTTGGAGAGGGAATGGCAGTTCAGGTGTGGTCCTTGTCATCAGACCGAGGTTCAAAAGTATGAGGTCCGTCTCAAAATAGCCCTCGTATTGCTTTAAAAAAGGACGTAAATTTAACTAAACCAAACTAAATACTTAAAGTTTTAAAAAATATAAGCGTATCTATTCAAAATGACATCCTTATGCGTTTCACATCGGTTTTGACATTCATTTTTTTCATAAAAAATATAAAGGTTACATGACCTCTTAAATAACTAAAAAAATTTAGTTAGAGTATAGATTTCGTTGAACGAAAATGCCGCTTAATGGATAAAACTTTCGTTTGAAATTCCAAAAAGAGAAAATTCAACACGCGAGAATGCTTAATTTAGTCTAGCATTACAGACTTTTGTTGTGATACTAATGTTACTTATTTTGATCTTGAAAGAAACTTTACTCAAATGTTTTCTCTTTGAGATCTTTACTCAAGTATTTTCTCTTTAATAAATAAATGGTATTTAAATTAATATTTGTAACAAATTAATTCAATTCAAATTTGTAATAAAAATAAAATTTAATCAAATTAATTTATAGAATATTGGAATATACTAATTTATGTGGAATTTTATTTTCTAGCAAAAAAATTCAGTTAATTTTTAATTAGTTAAAACATTCGATTTCTTAAATTAAAATTAAAGAAAAATTATGGAAGTACTCTGAAAATTATTGAGCACAAGGTAATGGTTGGTATGTTTTTGTAAGAGAGGAATATTTAACATTTTGTTGAAAATTTATAATCATTGCATCGCATTCTCTAAAATAACAAGTTATTAAATTTTACATGAATTAAATTTCTTAATGTGAACTCACGGAAATAAAATTTACTTAAAGGACTTTTTTTCCTTAAAACGATCTTCTGCATGTATTGATACGAACGAAATTTTTAGAATTGTGGAATATTCAAGACCATTGTATTATTCTGAAAAAATATTTAGTTTTTCATCAATTAAAACATTGGTTTTCTTGAACTCAAATTAATAGAAAATTACAGAAATACATTTGGAGATGAGTTTTCCTAAAACGAATGGTTGACATATTTTTATATAGGAAAAGAAATCAGTCAAAGAAAAGAAATAATGCAGTTAGTTTATCTGCATAGAATAAATGTTATCCAAGCGTTAATTAGTCACTTATCGTTCATCTAATCAAGAGCGCAAACAGGGGAACATTAGCAGCTGTATAAATTTTTTTCTTCCCTGTTTTTTTATTCTAATAGCTAATATTCTGAAATGACAATTTTCAACAGAGAGAAAAAAATGAAGAAATAAGGTTTTCGGTCAAGAGAAACGACAAAAGTAGAGAAAAAAAAAGAAAGAAGGTGGAGAAAATTAAAACCTCTTATGAAACTTAATTTGCGAGGTAAGTCTCTTTTGTGCACTTCGTCGAAACACTTTTATTTCCAAGCCTTATTATTCAAAAACACCTCGCAGTTTTCTGGCCCCAGTGCATTGCAGTGTCGAACAGAAAAAAAGCCTCGTCCAAATATTCAAGTTTTAAAATGAATAAATTCTACAGAAGTCATTCTTTTCCTTACGCTTGCGTATCCTTCTGATGATATATCGGGTCTTCTGTGCATTGCTCAAGGATTAGTTTTGTTTATTAAAAGCAAGATGTGCTAAATTATCCCCAGTAATAGGGACCCTGCGAAAAAAATGGCTGTATTAACATTTCAATTAAGATAGAAGACACAGAAGGCTTCTGTTCTTTAATTAAAATGTTAATAACTTTTCCTATTTTTCATCTGCAGCGAGGCTTTACAGCCCGGTCATAGGAGCTATTCTAAGATGATTCTCTAGTATTCCTGTAGCTTTTTTTTCTACCGGAGAATTTCCTGACATATACCGCAATAAAAAATAATTCTTTTGGATTACAGGGCTCTAAGGGCAACAGAAGTGTTGATGACCAGAATAAAAATAGAAAAGTGCACCTGACGCACAGCCATGAATTTTAATTTAGCTGAGAAAACCTGCTCTTCAGTTTTAAGATATTCATGAACCTCTCATTTTCGTGCTATATTTAATAACATTGGGTTACAATGAATTGCACTGAGGTTAAAAAGATTTTAGAGATAACCATTGATAAATACTGGAAAATGCTGTTGCAAAGGATTGTTGATTATTGAAAAAGCTTCTGTAAAACTGAATTTTTGCAATTGAATTATATTTATAATTTTTAAAAAATTATTTTTAATATCATTGGGTTCTAATGAATCAGAATGACGTAAAGGTTTTGTCGATAACCTTTTATAAATATAGAAAATATCGACATAAACATTTGTTAATTATTCAAAAAATCAATAGATTCGCCAAAATGGAATTTTTTCTTAAAAAGAATAATTAATAATGTATGTTTTAAATGTTTTTAATGAAAATACAGTGAATTATATTAATGATATAAATTTTGGCAATAATCATTGATAAATATTGCAGTATTATGATGGTTTACGAATCTGTCACTTCTCTGAAGCATTTAATAAGATTGATTTAAAACTTATTGTACTGAGGATAAAAAGATTTGGTGATAAACATTAAGTAATACTGGAAAAAGCTTGTTTGAGAGATTCTTAATTGTTGAGTAAGTATAAAATATTTGCCTAATTTTTTTTGTGCTTATGAATAAAATTTAATCTCTTTGTTTGAAAATATACTTAATAACATTAAGTTAAATAAATAATTCTGAGTTTAAACATTTTAACGATAACAATTGACAATTATTGGAAAAATCTAATAAATAAGATTGCCGTTTGTTGAAAGAGTAAAACGTATTTGCTAAAATGGATCTTCTACTTATAATTAATTCTCTATTTATTACTTATAATTAATTCTCTATT
>BGPR01000007.1:1053166-1099071 GCA_013235015.1 Araneus ventricosus | reverse complement strand
AAAATCCCCAAAGGAACAGTTTATTACGCTTTGATTCGATATTTACCCCTAGTTCTCATTCAAATTCAGGTCATTTGCATTGCTACAGTTCGACTAAGGTATCATAAAACTAGTGAGGGTAAAAAAATCAGGGGAGAGGGCAGGGAAGCGCATCTAAAAGGGAAGCTTTAAAAAGTCCTGCTAACGAATCCTGCCCGAAGCACTGGCCTACTGGCATCAAAGGATAAAAGCCTGCCCTTGGAAACATTTAAGCGGAAAGAAGAATCCCGAAGTGCTTCCGCAATTTGATCTTTATGTGTTGTTGTGGAACCGCTGCCCATTGGAACGCCTCGGTTTGGTATTAAAGAGGGGAAGAGGAGTCCACTGATGACCACAGCACGCACAGTTACCGGTCGCATGCCTGAGGGGCCTTTTTATTCCTTCGCTTCCGTTGCCTGCTAGAAGTTCTCTATTGTTTCACAGGCAATTGATCTCAAAGATCCAAATGATGCAAAAATAATGCCATGCATTCTCATCTCTTCTCTTTCTGGCGGAAGGCACCAGAATGGCTGTTTGTTGGGCTTTGTCTATTTTGTTGTTTTTGCTTCCCTTTGCATTATTTTTTACTTACTTTCATCGTCCTGTTAGGGAATTCACTAGGAGGGGAGCTGATGTAACCCCATATGCGGTCATTTGTCTCTGGTTTAGAAAGATAAGCAATATAAAAAAAAGCAGAAGGAATCACCATGGTACGTAAAGATAAATTGCTCGGAATCATTTTTGTACTGTGCGTTGATGTTTGAATACAGTCGGTTTCGTAATCGTTGTGTTGCAGGGAATTTAAAGTTGGAGTTGATTTGGCAGTGGGTTTGGGATGTCCATGTCCCTTTTTTGTGCTTTTCTTTTCTTTAAAGATGAAAAAAGCAAAACGAAAAATTTAATTTTTTTGTTATTGTACTGAATGAATTGAGAAGTGAGATTCTTGCCAAAGAGTTGAATGGAATTTAAAATTTTAATGCACTCCGATCGAATTCTAATAAAGTACTTGGACAGATTAAATTATTCAGATGGCTAGAATGTGCAATTTCCTAAATTTGAGCAACAATTTGAAATTTTGGACCCTCTTTGTGTATAGGCCAATATAGCTGATTGCCGTAACTCCTTACATCGCAAAATGTAAACTAACAATATTCATCAAAAATTTTCAAAATTTACTCCCAAGAAATTTTTCAATTTCTTAAGGTCTGGAGATGAATGAAAGTTTATGTTTTTTAGTTAAAACTTTTGCCAGCAAACTTTTATTTTTATTGCACAAAAATGTTTATTTCCGAACAACATATTTAAATTAAATGTTACATGTATATGCATTAATGGTGAACAACTTTGATGAGTAATAACAGTCAATTCTTTTAAGTTTTCGCAATCATTTGATGATAATTACATTTTCACTAAGCACATATACTACAGGAAATTTTTCTCCCTTTCCTCATCTTATAAGAGTCATACCATTCATCTGATTCATGATTAATAGAGTTATTACTTTTATAAATCTCGTGTATAAATTAGCTCCAGGTCTGATAAATAAATCTTTTATTCAGCATCATTCACATCACACCAAATTATGCTCATTTTTCCTTTTACTAAAAAGAGAGTGGGTTTATGTTTCCTGATCACACCTAGCGATCAAAACTGCATTTGTTAGGCAGCGAAATGTTTGATACATAACAAACTCACGATATATGCCAAAAATAACATGGCTATTAATCCCTTTTGGTAAAATGACAAGTCTAGCTCGTCAATAGTTTTCCTTTCCATACCGCATAATGACGTGTTCTACAGTGGGTTGCCAATATAATGTGGACAATTTAAAATTTGAATATATTTTCGAATATCTCACGAAAATCTGCATAGATTTTCTTAGAATTTCGGTCATGTAAAGATTAAGCTTAAACTCACATTTTACAGTGAAGATTTGATCACGAGAATATTTACGGGACCGACCGGAAAGTGATGAAGACAAAAAGAATTTCGACTCATCCCGTTTTAAATAAAGTTGATAACGAGATGAGACTTTCATCAATGGTTATGTTTGATGTGCATAATATTTATATGCAATTTCGTAAATATAGCACAAATATTCGGGAAGATATAAAGGTTTCTTTAAAAAATACCAGATTTTTCCGCAAGTTTTTTGCTTATTACGAGCAGAATTTTAAACCAAATTGTATCAAACTTACAGAATACGTGACAATTTGTTAGAAAAGCATTATATTAAAAATAGAAGAAAAAACTTTGAATATTAAAGGAAATATGAGTATTTTAGTAAATGAATTTTTACTGCGCATGTGCGAAATGTAGCGTGATTTTTTCATGAATTAAGAGCCAGATATATTGGTCAACTTATATAAAAATTGCAGTTCAATACCATTAGTATTCAGAAAGATATCGGCACTGCAATTTCGTGAAATTCGGTACACTTTAAGAGAAGCTAAATGATGAGGTTCCTTGTCCAAACTGATATTTTTCAAACTTGTTAATTAAATTAAATTACAGTTCTATTATTACTATCTTAGAATAGTAATAATAGAACTGTAATTTAAATTATGTATTTAAACTTATAAGTATACATGGGTATTCAGGATATTCAACTTTCATAAAATTCAACATTACTGTTCGAAAATTAAAGTTTATGTCAAATGTTTGTGCTATGTTTAAAAAAAATGTATGTAAATGCTATGCACATCAAACATTACCATTGATGAAATGGGATGAGTCGAAATTTTTTTTGTCTTCATCACTTTCCGGTCGGTCCCCTGAATGCTCTCGTGATCGAATCTTCACTGTAAAATATGTGTTCAAACCTAATCTTTACATGATCGAAATTCTAAGAAACTCCACGCGGATTTTCGGGAGATATTCGAAAAAATATGCAAATTTTAAAGTGTCCACTTTATACTAGCAACCCACTGCACTGTTCAAGTGTACTAAAGTTACTTTTGAATATTATAATTATTTATTTATTTAGTATAAAATCTCTAGTGTATTGAATCTGTCACTATTGCATCCCCTTTTATTACTTGTATAAATATCACAGACGATTATCACATGTTATTTGCCATTAGAACTACTAGGTACATGTCACAGCCAATTTATTAGCCATATTGTACAGTATTTTTACCGTTTTTGATATTCCACTACGAATTGCAATATTTACAGTTCTATACAAATCAATAATATTATTTTTATTTAATAATATGAATGAATTATAAAAGGAAACATGTTTTTTAAATAAAAATTAAATATTTATTTTTTGCAGATTTTTTAATGTTTAAATCGAACCAAAAGGGGTTAATATGTGAAATTTTAAAATTATATAAAAGTCAACAAGAAGATCTCTTTAGAGGGTAATACCTTCAAATTAAATCTCAGCGTCTATTTCTGTATAAAACCGAGATTTAGCAATGAATCACAACGATAGATTTTACTCATATATGTCTCGAAAAATTCAACACTTTAAATATTTATATGTATTGCTTCTTAAAAAGAAAAATATTTCCATGAGGGATGCAATATAGGAAAATTATATTCACGTTTGGGGCACATAGTGAATAAGATTAGTTGATGGAAAAGAATTGGCATATGCATGAAATAGAAGCGGTTTGCGTTTTGCCCTCTTGTTTTGCAATAAAAATTGGGATGACTGAAATGCCAGAAAAATGCAAGGCATATAGATTTATTTGAATGGAATCATTTATATTCAAAAATTCAAACATTGAGAGAGACAGTGGAATGTAAATATCGAAAACAGATGGCGACGCAAAGCAGAAGTGATGGTTATCAATATAGAAATTGGTGATGCAGACAACCTCTCTACATGGGGTTTATTTCTTTTATGTATGTTTTTCATCCCTAGAGCATTCAGTTAGTCAAACCGTTATTCTTAAGATATTTGATTATGTGTTTAAAAGCCTAATTCATCCTGAGTTGAATTATTCAAATATCAATTAGATTTTATAAATATTAGATAAATATTTTCCCCTTAAATCCGCTGAAGTTCACTCATCTATGTAAAAATTTATGTTCCCTGTTTGAAATTGATTTTATCATTTAAGATACGAAACACCTGCAGCTTCTTATCCTTTAAGAAAAGTAAAGATAAATATGAAATACATTTTCAAAGACCGATAAATAGGCATAAATAATATAATTTATGCACTCTGTAGACTAAGCAGTCCTCATTTGCAAAGATGGGGAGATATTATTTGTTTCAAAAATTATATACATCAAATCGAAAACAAAGTTAAAAATGTATAAAATATTTTTAGGTATGAAAAGCCTGAAACGATTAAAAAGAGATGGCAAAAAATAGTCTTAATTGTTACGATGCAAGCTCAAAATACAACAATCTTAAAAATTTCTTTATAATAATTTCCTGTATTCTATGCACTAGGAAATAATATGTCCGAAGCTGTGAGGTCATGCGTGAGGTTTATTTGTCTCAAAAACTATATAAATCAAATCGAGAATAAAATTGAAAAGTATAACATATTTTTAAGTATGAAAAGTCTGAAAAAATTTAAAAGAAATTTTGAAGATCATTCTTAATTGGTAAAATGCATGTTCAAAATACAACAATCTTAAAAATATTCTTTATGGTAATTTCCTGTATTCTATACACTAGAAAATATTATGTCCGAAGCTGTCAGGCCATTTTTTAGATCAGAAAAAATCATTTAGGAAAATATGTACTGAAGATAGATCAGCTGGAAAATGCAGGTTTTAAATTGAACTATTTCAATTTGTATTTTCACTTGAAATGGTTTTGAACATAAATTTTTATTTTCTATCAAATACAAAATATCAAATCTCTTTGAAAGCATCGTATCATTGAATTAAATATTTTCTTAAGTATCCTTTGGCTTATTAGCTATGATGGAATTAACGGCACCTGCGGAGATTAAAATTATGAAGCAACGTTTAATATAAATTAAACATTCTCTCACATAATCGTAGAAAGTAAAGATACAGTACTTTCTTAGCAACAGTAAAGAACCAAATATTAATATCACGAGGAAACATACATTTAATGAATAGCAAACTAAAGGATCACGCCATTTTGGATCATAGCAAATATTTCTGGTTGCTAGAAAAGTACAGTCATCAATCATACACATTTTTAAATATGGCGAGCAAATGGATTTAAACACCGGCCGTGTACGCAATCTAAGATTTGATTTTTCGAGCTAATGTAAACGGGGCATTATGCACAATCCTCTTAGAATATAATTCCCGTCCAAATCAAACTCATTAAAATTGAATGTGATTAGTTTTAATAGACCGCAAGCAATTATGACTTACGGTCATTATTTAGAAGCGAATAGAGCCAGAGGCCGAACACCAATTGTGTAATTATTACCAAAGAACGTATTCGGAACCGGACGATAATGACCCCTCACGTAGCAAGCGGCACTTCAAATTAACTAATGCAATTGGTTATCTCATCATGCATAACTCCATTAAAAACATGCCATTGCAACTTCACGCCTATGCTCTGACGGAGGCACAGTGTCAAATATTCCACCATTTATTGCCCTGTAAGGAATTATGGAAATTAAAAGCCTCTAAAACTCATTTTGAGGAAAATATTTGCGTTCCTTTTTTATGATGAGAAAACGGTGAAGACGAAGCCTTGATGGAAACTTTAAAGGGAAGGTTTTTGAAATAATACTTAAACTCAAGTCTACTTTGGAAAGATATAACTTGGTGATTTATTTTTATTTTTCTTTGTAGTATTAATTTATGCTATATTTATTATTTATAATTCAGTTTATCCTAAATTTTCAAAAAAAGAAGAAATTAGCAAGATTGTCTCCTGAAACTGCCAGGTTTGAAAAAGAGATTTTTGTTAAGGTATCCGAACACGTTCGGAGCACTTTTTTCTTAAATTGTGAAATAGAAACACCAAAATATGTTTTTTAGATTCGAATTTAATAAAGATTAATATTAGCGTATGATTTTTGAGTATAAATTTTTATAAATTTACAAAATTCTTGAATTTCTGCTGCTTTTTTGAGGAAATTTCCCAAAACTTCAAACATGCTACAGGTCAAACTTTTGTAATAATTCAAATAAAACTAATACTAAAATAAACTACATACTATGGACTAGTGCTTGTACTAGAATCTTAACATTCTTTGGATAAATAAAAATTTTAGAGCTAATCGAACAATCATCATAAGATTTTCAGCAAATTTTCTATGTCATTTTTCAAATAAAAGACCATAATTTAAAAAATATTGTTACAATATACATTATTCTAGTACATTCACTAGAGAAACATTTGAAGAAAGTGTTCACAAAATTTCAGAATAATCGAATGATAATATCTTGAGTTATCATGTTTGAAGTTTGAAAAATATGCATAAAATCTAATTTTGAGAAAAATCAAATTTTAGTTTTTCCACGCGCTCAAATGATGTATCTAAACTTTAAAAAAAATTCCTAAAAATATACTGACATCATATTAGCTTGCAAAAAAGGAGTTTAAAAGAATTTTTGATAGGTTTCTGTCCCTTTAAATGACAACTTTCGGCTAATTAAACGCCCACTTCCGGTTTTCGGTTTGTTATAAAACAATTAATATCTCATCTTCTAATTAACGTACCGACAAAAGTAAATATGTTTTGGAAAGGTAAATGAATGAACTATCGAAAACATCAAAAATTAAAAAAATGGAATTTTGGTCGAAAATCGACTTTCGAACGTGTTCGGATACCTTAAATGAAAAAATTGAGAATTTACTTAAGGGCATCTTCGTATGATGGCTGTAATTAAATATTGAAGCAATTAAGCAATCTCTCAAATTTGAAATTAAACAGGAATGTATACATCCCTACATTTTCATTGTTGATAAGACGTCTTTGCTGAACAAATATATATTTTAACTCGACTCATACATCAGTTCTGATAGAAAGTCAATACCATACTAGGAATAATTGAATTTAGCAGATTTTGAAAAAAGAAGTTTTAACACACTCATCGCTATGGGCGAATTAGATGCAAGCTCCAAGAAAGACAAAAACTAAACTAGCCTAACCGTACTCGCTCTAGACTATTGATAAATGAAAAAAGAAAGAGGTGAACGCATTCTGCGGACATCTATTAACGTGTTTAACTTAATAAATTTGTCATGCTAGTCAAATTCTAGTGAGCAGCGAGGATTCCTAAAGGACAAGATATCTCGTCCATAGCGGTTAGTGGGTTAAAGTTTCGAAGAAAAGACTTGCGCACTTCAAAATAATTTTACGTGTTTCATGTAATAAAATTCGTTTCTTACCTGATTGAAATTATAGAATTAAATGTATAGGTTGCATTTTCTTTAACTTCACTTTACCAAAATGCAAAAGTAAATAATTTAAAGAGGAAAGCAGGTAGAAAATACAATTTTAAGCCATCTTTGAATACGAACATGAAATTTTAGAAATAATGACAACTTTGATATTGAAAAAAAGCATTTCTTTCTTAAATTATCACATTAAAGAAAAAAGAAGAAAACAATATACTTGAAATTTCCTAAATGGGATAAAGAATGGAAATCAAATGTGGCAATTAATGATTTAATTCATTTATTTAATAAATGTCAATAATTATACCTTTTAAAATTAATTGTATAATGAACGCCTTGTTATTTTCGCGCACAGAGATCACTATAAGGGAATTTGTCAATGTTTGATTAGATAAGTTTAGTTTAGTTACATTAGCGTCCCGTTTTGAAGAAACGCGATGGCTATTTTGGGAAAGACCTTGTAATTTGTAACCGCGATCAGATGATGAGGATGGCACCTGAGCTGGCATCTCCCTCACCCATCTTTCCGTATCACACCACCGGAAGGAACGATTAATTAGAACTCAACTGTTTAAAATAGCAATCGGTTGGTTAATATAAAAAAGATTTGGAACAAAACTCTTGAAAATCAATTGAATGTTGTTAAAATATAAATAAAAGGTAATTGAAAGGTAAAGTTTCTAAAAAAAGTGTTTTAAAATCTCCTTATTTATTATTATATTTTGAATTTCATTTTTATTTATTTTTATTAATATATTTATTATAAATTATTACAATTAATTATTTTTAGATATTCTAAATTTGAAACAGGAATTAATTGCAAAACATTTTCTAGAAGTTTTAATTTAACCTACTAATGTCATTATTTGGAAAATGTTAATTTAAATTTAGAATTTGAAAGTTATTAAGAAATGTCGAAGCTCAGAAGGTTTCTGTTGATTTGATTCATACTTATAAACCATCAAAAATATTCTCTTAGATCTATGTTTTTCCCCTTGGTGTCAGTTATCATCTTCTTTATAAAGAAGTCATAAATAATGTCTCTTAAGTTTCATCGTTAATTTCATTTAAATAAATATCACAGTGTAGTGGAAATTAGTTGAAAATGAACCAATTAGCCTACAAATTCTAATTTTTGCTTTAACTGTTTTCCATTAACATAGTTTCATTAAATTCATTCTAGTTTTTATAAATGATACGCACGAAGTTAATTGATGTTATTAAATTATTGCAGGCTAAAAGGACTCCAAAAATGCTTCAAATATTAATTAGAAAAAATAATAGAAACATAATCCTACTTCTAATTTCTTCTTCAGAGCACTGCGAGTTTTATCAAAATCGAATTAGTTTGAGTGAAAATTTGAACAAGTCGTTAGAAATTTATGTATGCAATCAGACACCCATTTTTATTAGATTAGTATAGATATGATAAGTACGAGTTTATGTAAATATTACTTTACGCTATTTTTAACAGTTTACTTATTTACATCAACAGTAATTTTTATCTTTATCAGTGTTATTTTCTCTTCATTAGATTATACAGAATTCAAGTCTTGTCCTTGCAGTTTTATTCAAAAACTTTGTTGAAACATCTGCTTCCCTTTGAGTTTTCTTTTTCTGTTTTTTCTCTCTTTCTAGGACGTTCTTGGTATTTAATAATATTTTAAAGGAATCCTGAGAATAGTCAAAATCTTTCAATCTGAAATTCCTTTAACATATTAAAACGGTCAGAAAAAGTGGTTAATTTGACTAATCCTTTCTTTTGTTTTGAATGCTTTAAAACATGAAGTCTAAAAATGAAATTTTTGAGAAAATATTTTCTTTAAAAAATCTTCAAAAGAGATTAATTCATATATTTGAATGTAAAATGAAAGAGAAAAATAGTGAAAATATAAAAATATTACTTTAAAAATAGTGAAAGCTATGAATGTAGATGTCGAAAACATATTTTGAAATAATTACTGATGTTTTGTCTGTTTAACGCTGTAAACTAACGAAGGATTAGCTTCCCTTTAAAAAATAACATTCGGTATAGTGAAAGTTAATTTCAGAAATATGTAGGAAAATATCATTACCAAAACATGTCAGCTAAAGTTGCATGTTCTCAAAACAGTTAAAATGAAACCAGTGATTTGAACTCGTGAAGAAATCCTAGTATCACAGGACAAGATCCGTTTCCTTCATCTCTTTCAATTATTAGACAGTGACTTTTGTGCTAATGGCTAAGTCGATGACCCATCCACTGCGCAAGATTTTGTCCTTTATCTCTTGCTTGCCATCTAAGAAAATCTTCACCACACGTAGCATATTTTTAATCCTTGTGCAGTAACTCATATTTTGTTTAATTGTTTTCGATCTAATCTTTACATTTGACTCATAAAGCAATGTTTCTGAACCTTTATTTCTGTAATATAGCGCTTTGCCATACGTTTCACTTATATTGTACATTTTCATTCTTTCAGTATTCTTGTTCTCCAGACACTGTGCTTTTTTCCCTTTTATATTACTGTTTTTAACCTTCCAGCGGGCGGGGTTTGCAAGAGATACTTGAATTGTGTATCTTATTACATATTTATATCGTTATTTTATATATTTAAGTGCAATTTTAATTTATTTATAAAATCTTTTTTTACTATTAGGCTAGTAAATACAGATAGCATAAATAAAAGTTGCCTTTATTTTTGTAAAATAACACGATATATATGAATGATATGTCGTAAAATTTGCGTAAGCTCGCCCTCTGGAAGGTTAACTCATTATTGACCGGAGACGTCATTTGATAACCATACGTTGTTGACTAGGAACGCCATATGACGTGTTTTGATAACCATACGTTGTTGACCAGAGCGCCATAAGGCGTCTTTTGATAACCATACATTGTTGACCAAGAACGCCATATGACGTCTTTTGATAACCATACATTGTTGACCAGGAGCACCATATGACGTCTTTTGATAACCATACGTTGTTGACCAGGAGCGCCATATGACGTCTTTTGATAACCATACGTTGTTGACCAGGAACACCATATGACATTATATTCGATAACCGCACATAATTAACTGAGTAGTATACATTTTAATTGCGGTTATCGTTCATTTATCGTTTGTTTTCTTTATAATTTCAATTGTTTACGAAATGGCTTACTCATGCACTTTTTACAACAATTCTAATGGTAAATATATTATTGAGAAACTCTTATTCTGTGGAAAGACGTCGGAAGTTCAAGTTGCCTATATTCCATCATATGCGGATTTTTTATTATTCACTTTTAGGAAAAATCGCCGGTCACACGCATCAGTTTCTACAAAAAAAGCCTCGTCAACAATGTGTTAATAGCCTGTGTAATCGTGTATTTTGTAATTCTCCCCGTTCTGTCTCCATTCACATATATATTGTGCAATTTTCTTTCTTACTTTCGTCTTTTGCTTTTTAAATAAAGTCCACCTACATCTATACCACACCGGATAGGAGCCGCATGGGCTCTGGAAAAGACTTTGTGGTGTGATGATAAGTTGTTAGATGCAATCTTTGTGTGTTTTAAAACTAAATCAACTGGCTTAAATCAGTTTTTGAAGTTGAATTCTTGACACCAATTATAAGTTAAGTTCCCAGATTTCAAGTATCAGTGGAATTTTATGGATAATAGTGTTGAAAAATCATAGCAGTGTCAGATCAAACATTCCCGAGTTAGCGCAGTGCGAAAATTTCGGGCAGTGTGTTGCTTGTTTCGGTGTCGTCGTCCTCATCTGACCACGATGGAAAACTGCGGGGTTCTTACAAAAATATCATGTGGTTTCAGAACGGAGCTATTAATCTAAATGAACAAATCCTGAGTGGTTACATAAAGGATTTTACTTTTCTGTCCCATAGCATGTTGATTCAAACTTAACTGATTCAAAACAATCGCACTAAAGGAAATTCATTCGGTGATGTGACTTCATTTCGGAACATTCTAATATCTTGCAATTGGAATGAAAAAGTAAAGTCACTAGTGATGCTTCTGCGATGAATACTGCTTTATGGGAGCAAATTTCGATGCATAAAAAATGAAACGCACGCCACTTACAAATATGAATGATTTATGCAAATTAAAATCCTTTGTTAAAAAAATCTGGAATCTTCACGGCTTCCGAGAAAGATTCCGTGTAACAAACAAACAATTTCTCTTTATTCAAATTTCTCGCGAACTCTTTTCATTGTTTGACGGATGGAGTGTCAAACTTAAAACCTTAAAGTTTTTACGAATCTCCCAATATCGGACAAGAACATGTGAAATGAGAGATCGCATGGTACTGAGCCAGGCGAATAAAATCACTGTAGAAAAAAAGGGGCTGGGCAAAAAAATAAAAATAAATAAATAAAAGAGGAACGTGTAAAAAATAGTAAATAAATAAATAAAAAATGGCATGCCCTCTTGGCACTTTGCCGAACTCTGGCCCGCATCTTATTCTGGAAACCCTCCTAAACTGTTCATAACGACTTAAGCTCTAAGCAGAGCTCTTTGATTTCGACATGATTCGGAGTTTGAAAAATATCTTGGGAGCTAAATAAAGTATAAACAAATGGATTCTGTTTCATGGATAACGAGCTGAAATGTTTCACGCATCACAAATCTGTACCCAAGCAGAATGCTTCAATTTTGTTTTCAGTGAAATGATGGGCAAAGCACCGGTTTAGTTACATAACGTTGCTTCATTTTAGGTCTTTTGTCAATAATGTGGGGGTATTTAATTATTTCACTTCCTTTCATTTTAATGCCATTTTTTCCAATTATAAAAATCTTCATTGTTTGAAAGGAGAAACTGTGCGGGACGGCAGTGGGGTTTGTCGCGGTTTCGTAGAATGGTTAAGATGTTAAACTAATTATATTTTGTTGCTCTTCACATTATTTACACTTCTCTCAGTTCTTAGAGTTTGGGAGAAATAACAAAATGCACTTATTAGAAGTTGAAAATACATATGCTCTTTCCCTGTCATTTATAATTTACGTGAAATATGATAATTTGTATATTCATTTGAGAAATGGCGAATATATTCAGAGAATATTTTCATTATTATGTTTTAAATTTCTTTATATGTTTTCTAATAATTAAATTCAGTCTGTCTGATTCAGTTTTTTTGTATAGTGAAAAATAAGTTTTGCTAGTATTGTATTTTAATATTCAAATAAATCACCTTGAAAGGAAAAATATTATTTTGATCTGCCTCATAAAAAATTCCCTATTATTTTTTTCAAATATGAATATTTTTTCTTCAAATTTTATGTGTAGATTTACTGAAATATACTATACAAAACTGTGCATGGATTTCAAAATTCATCTAATATTAAATTTAATATAACGTTTTTAATCAAATGCGAAAAATGGGGAAATAAGCAGTACTTCATTTTACATTTTATATATAAGAAAAGAAACTTCAACTGAATTATTATTGCTTGCTCAGTTTTACCATATTCATAATTATAAACATGTACAAAAACAAAAAGCTCAAAGCTCTATCATTAACATGAAAAGAGCTGCAAAATTTTTAGAACATGAAATTTAAGAAAAACATATCATGGAGAGAAAGTCATTCAAAATTGTCACTTGGAATGTTTTTAATTTGTCATCGCAAATAACAGTTTTAAGCGACCAGGGACTTTCAAAATCATTTTTTAACTTCTCTACCAAATAATTTGAAATTTTGCAGGCATTAATAGGAACACTATATTAGACAACACACAAACTTTCAATGCAATATATTTATTTATTTTTGAGTTATTGGTATAAACGTAATCTTTTATAACGATTAATAGCCTTTTTGATAAATGTTCCAGGCGCTTAAATTTTTGTTCAAATTTCGTTATATTTTAGACAAGTATAAAAACATACACGGAGAAAAATTTTTAGCATTCATATAGAAGTTATTTTATTATTAAACTAAATATTTTCTTTCGTATCAAATATTAGGCATTTTTTTCCGAAATCATTAATTTCGAGTTACTATGTGTCTTCATTTTGAAATTCCTTTCATAAACAAAAATCCCCCGAAAAACCAATCTCAATTTTTCTTTGAAATGGATTAGAGTAACTAATAAAACAATTAGAGTAACTTCGAGTAATTTTGGAGCTCCTGGAACATTTATCATAAAGGCCATTGATTGTTATTGAAAATTACATTTTTATACAAATAACTCAGAAATAAATAAATATATTGCAGCAAATTTTTTGTGTGTTGTCTTATATAGTTCTCTTATTAATGCCTGCAAAATTTCAAATTGATTAGTTTAAAAATTAAAAAAATTATTTTGAACGTTCCTGTTCGAATTAAATAACTTCTGAAGGAAGAACATTGAAATTTTCAGATAATGAGTAGAACGATAAGAACAATGAAATACAGCCAGTAAAATAACAAATGATATTTTGGCCTTTTTTTGGGTACTGTGTCTTCTTAAATTTAATACTTAATTATAAAGTGAAATTTAAAATATACGGGATGAAATATTTACAATTCATGATCAAAACATGATGGTTATTAAGATATTTCGTTTTGGCAGGGTAGAGACGCTTTTGAAAATCATTTGTAAATGATATCCATCAGCTATTTCAGCGTAAATGATCAGAGTTCAAATTCCTCATTGCTTGAAACTTATTCTTTCTAAAGCTGTCAAATAACTCATTGAAAGTTGCTGATTATCTCATCTTTTCTTTTCCCCTAAAGGCGTTGGTTAGGTTTCACTGAAGACCCCTTTCATGATAAAAAGACGTGTCGTAAATTATGAGCTTAATTAAATGAAAATCACGCCTATCTTCTAAAAAATAGCCTATCTATAGCCACAAAATCTTTTTAAGGAGAGCATATAGAAATGTTATAAGATATCATTCTTTATTGCATTTTATCAAAAGTGACAAAATGTATTTAATTTATTGTAGAATTCCCATGTTTATCCAGTCCTGGATTTGAAAAAGGGTAATAAAATATTGTTTTCAGCTAAAGATAGCGAAAAATTAAACATAGCTGATACCAAAAGAATGCATTATGCTTATATGGGTTGCAATAGCTCAAAGTTTAATCATTTAACTTTCATTCTTCATAAATATTTTCAACATAATTAAAATACCCTTTTTTATACGTTATTCATATAATTGAAGTGACCCCCACAGGGGGACACCGCGAGTAGACGCATGAGATGCTGCCGGATAAGTAAGCAGGAACTCGTCTCCCTGTTTGCATATTACTGGTGGGGTGGCCCTTAGGACCCATCTCCGATGACGGGAGGTTGTTGCATGAGCCGCTCGTAATGAGGGCTATTAAGCGGGGGATACAGTGCCCAATGATTTGTCGTGGCGGCCGGTTATTCATGTTTACCCGGATGCTAAGGTAGGGCGGAGTGATGGCTTCTTGTGTGTGATATAATTGAAGTGATAGTGACTGATTTTCATTAGATATTACTGCACTTGTTTACTCTATATTTATAATAAAATACAACAGATTCTATAATTTTGTATCAAAATGGAAAACGCAACATAAGACGCATTCGTTTTAAAGTGCTTAAATTAATTTACTTTTGCTTAAGCAGAATGCAGGTAAGTGAATTAATACCCCTAAAATCAATTTGCTTATATGCAATATAATAAATGAAGCAATGTCTCCAAAATAATGAATGACCTGTCATTAGAAATTGCTTTCATTTCAGGATTTGATTTTTATTAGTAATGAATTACAACCTCTTCCATAACTAGAATTTAAAAGAAAACACAATATATAATCATTTATTTTTTATGTGTTAAAATGATATCACTAGTAACTATTCAACACAATAAAAATTAATTAAAGAATTTAGTGTACATACAAATAAAACAATACCCCTATATACATCGTCTGATTTTTTAGTACAAGTTAACCACTCTTGATTGATTTATATTTGTAATGAATTATGATTGTTCGCATAATTTTGGATTGAAATATATCGCACAATGATTTGTCTGGCTCGTGATTTGGAAGCTAATTACGGGATTTGGAGGTCACGCCTAATTAGGAGCTTAAATTAATTCGTAGTTCAATGTGTTAAAGAAACAACACAATGCAAGACTGTTTCGCTTTCATGTGGTAAAAATAACACGTATTTGACAAACCAAATTCTACATTTAGCACTTATTTGTAATGAATTACTGCTGTTCGCATAATTTTGGATTTAATCACTTCACACAATAGATTATCTGGCTTATGCATCGAATTACAGAATTTTTTTATAATAAAATCTGTATTTAAACGAAAGTAAAAATTAAATTAAAGAGAAAAATCACTCGGACGCGCTTAAGTATCTCATCTCTCCTTTGCGTTATAATAGAGACTAAAATAACAACAAATGCCCCAAATAGCATGCGTCGCCTAATTAAGAGGTTAAATTAATTCATAGTTAAAGGGTTTAAAGAGAAAACACAATTCAAGACTGGTTCGCTTTTATATGTTAAAAATAATACATAGTCGGCAAACTAAATTCTACATTTAACAGTTACTGACGCTCTGATTCGGTCATTATTACTTGAAAGATTACGAAAAATTGGAGCCCTCTGATTAGTAAAAACAATAGAGCTTTATTTAAAAGTTTTGAAATTTAAATCTGTAATTTAAGCAAAGTATAAACTAATTTAAAATACAAAAAATTACTCAGACACGTTTAAGTATCTCAGCTGTCCTTTGTGTTCTATTATAGATTGAAATAACAACGAATGCCAGGATGCGTCACCTAATTAAGAGGTTAAATTAATCCATAGTTTAAAGGGTTAAAGAGGAAATGGAATTCAAGACAGTTTCGTTTTTATGTGTTAAAAATAATACAAATTCGGGAAATTAAATTCTACATTTAACAGTTATTGACGCTCTGAGCGAACACCATTCGGCCATTATTACCTGACAGGTTACGGAAAATTGGAACCCTCTGCCTAATAAGAACGATGACCAAACGTGATGACAGCAAAGATAACCTCCTAATCCACCCAAACGAACTCTGTATAAGTCCCTTTGATTGGATTGAGGTGTACGCCGATCTGCCTACGACTGCATTAATCTGCCATTTCAGCTACCGAGACTCACCAATAATTAATGAATGTCAGATAGCATGCCATACAGGTTGATGTTACAGCGCCTCTTCACTGCCATCTTTATTGTCTACTACAGGAGACTTGAATATGCGAAAACAGTGAATTCGAGCTCGGAGGAGAACCAATTTTTTCGCTGGCTCCAAACTCATCGAGAAATGCATTGTGTTTGGTAAAGCGTAAAGTTTTCCAGGGCTCAGGAAGACAAGGGATTTCTTACGTGGGATAGAGGTTTGCATGCGTAAAAAGCATTTTTATGAGTATGTAAAGAGATATTTTACACAGCGAAATGGAACCTTAAAATAATTTATTTCATGCATGCTATGTTTATAGCAGTGTTTTCAAGGTTTATACCTTTTGAGAAAAATCCAGTTGCAGGAAGACATAGTATGCGGGAAACAGAGCAGATTGTTGGTTACTTTGTATAAAGAAAGTTAGAAGAATAAATTTAAAAGAAAAACCATGTCTGAAAAGAGGTATTATCATTGTTTTAATCCGTTCGCAGTGTATACCCGTGAAGTATACATTTCATCCCCTGAAGCTGGATTTTATTAAAAAGGTTGGAAATTTCGAGAGAAGCATCTTTCATTATTTGTATCATTAAACACGGGAGGATCTCTTGTTTATTTTCAAAATGTCTGGTTTTTCATTTTAGCTTGTTGATTAGATGTTTCGTATAGAACAAAACATAAAATTAATAGTAAAATTTAAAAAAATGAAAGGAATAAATGAAAACAAATTAGTTTTTATATAGGACTAGCTGTTATGCCCGGCGTTTCTCGGGATTAAAATGCTTTTATGTCTAGTATTTTTGATGTAGAAAACTATTTTTGTATAGAAAATTACAATATCCAAAATTCTTTTATCGTTTGAAACGTTTTTTAAATAAAATGAGAATATCAATTGAACCAGACGATTTTTAAAAACCTCCTATAGCTAATTTTCTCCATAAGTTATTAATATTTGTTGCGTAGGTATTTTAAATTTTCTTCATAAATCTTGCAGTATAAGAAAGATTTTAACGAATGTTTTGGGACAATTAATTACAAAGTAAATTTTTCATTAAGAAAAAGAATTAAAATAAATATGAATAAAAATAATAAAATTAGTCTTCGTCTAGAATTCTTCTAATGTGATCTAGCAGCAGTTGTTCTTATGTATTCTTGTTCTTTACCAATAAAAAATGTATTAGAAATTGTAAATTTTATATACAATTTAATTTTTGAAAAATTATTATTATGTGGGTAACGAATTGAACAGAAATTAAACTTGTGTCATGAAAAGATAATTTTTTTAACTTTTAATATGTGTAAAAATAGTTTTTGTGACATGATACATATTTTCAAAAAATATCATGGAAAATGCCAAAATCTTGCTAAATTTCCAATTAATTGAAATTTTAATAAGATTTGGGATTTTAAAAGTTGACGGCGATTTCCCTCTTCTGATATAAAATCTTAATATAAATAAAAATCATTGTGGTTGTGTATGTATGTTTGTATCTATGTTCTACATCTCCTCCTAAACTACTGCGCTGATTTCAACCAAACTTCGCACACTTATTAATTAAGACTAGGGGCAGATTACTGTCAACTTTTTAAAGCGCAAAAGTTAATTAAACAGTCAGTTAATTAAAAAGTAACCGAAACCGTTTTTCCGCTGTAAGTTCGGAGTAAATTAGCCCCCGAAAATTATTTTTATACCATCTTAAAGTTTAAAACTTTACCTTTTTAATGATATCAATTTAATATCTGTGACATTTTTCCTTCAATTTTTATTATTTTTTCAAAATTTAATAAAAAGTTGACACGTAGACGATTTTAAAATAAATCAAATTTAATGATGCTAGAGTTGATACTGATGAGTTGCTAGGCAACGGTGTACTTACTTTGCCATTATTTTTTCTGTTTTTTTTTAAATATCGTTTGGCAATGTTTTCATTGGTTCTTAAAGAATTCTAAAGCTTATTTAATTAGATTAAAAAATCATTGCAGAGTTCATATCACCTGCCATTTTTACCTGCCTTTCCTAAAAAATAATAAATCCTTAATACTTAATAATATATTAAATGAGAAAGTGTGTCTGTCTGTCTGTCTCTATGTTACGCTTTTACGGCCAAACTACACTTGGAATAACTTATTTTTAATGTCAAACATCACATGATCATAAAGAAAGCCGCGATTGTGTGATCTTTCTGAGAAAATAAACAAATAATTAATTTATGGAATAATAACTGAAATTACTCAACTCGACGCTTGATTTTCATTTTTCGAGTTTGCAGTCTATTTAATTTTAGTTATTTATATTTGTATCTTTTCCATATCAGATTTTATTCAAGAAGCTGTCGATAGATTGACGCCGGGACAGAAATCTGTTGATAGATATGATATAGCTGCAAAAGTTTTTAGATTAAAATTTAGAAACTAATGTTAATTATAACTAAAGGAAAATATGCGAAGATATATGTATTTTGTTTTATGTATTCTTTTGAATGGTAGAAGTGGATGACATATAGCATGATGGATGGTATATTCCACAGATTATAAGGGCCTAATGATACCATTGAGTACAATGATGTAATTTACAGTAAAGGAGAATATATGAGGAATAGAGAATGTTTGTTGAATTGGTAATTTTGACACTGATTAATGAAAGTTTAGGCCAGATAAGTAAAAAAATATGTCACAAATGGAGGAAGGTATTACAGAATATCTACCTGTAGATACGCTAATGGGAAATAACAAGTAACATCAACTTCTTCATGTAACAGATAACAAGTTCTTCAACTCCTTAGAATTGTCAGGGGTACCTTCCGACAAGCTGAGATTAGACATCGGTGTGCCAGTACTATTGATACGTAACCTCGATGTACTGAGACTGCGCACGGTTACAAATTGCACACCTAGGTCCAAACGTCGTGAGAGTGTTTAAGAAACGAGAGAGTGTTTAAATTTCACGCATTCCGATAATACCGAAGGATTTACCATCCAAGTTCAAAAAGTAACAATTCCCTTTAAAATTAGCATTTTCCAGGCTCAGGGCCAGACACTCAAAGGGGCAGGCGTGCATTTGGAAAAACCATATTTTTACCATGGGCAACTATATGTGGCGTGTTCACGTGTGTCCAGACCACAAAACCTCTACATCTGTGCAGAAAACGAAAAAAAACGTAGTATACAAAAGTGTGTTAGCATAGATAAACAAATTACCTAACTATAACAGCATACACTCCTGTTAGTCGTCCAATTATGTATTATCAACCGTCAAAACTTTTAATTTCCCCTTTCAACGTGTAAGGAAACATTTACATTCGTGTATTTAAAAAAAAATAATAATTCAAATTCGTCGTGCACGAAGTCGCGGGTAACAGCTAGTATATTTATAAAAATAAGCAAAAATTTCAGAAGTAAAGGTAAATTAGTTCAAAGTCTAACCGTTGCCTAGCAACGGAGTAGCTATAAATTTTCATTATTTCAAAATCGTCTGCAGGAAATTAGCAATTTATTTAATTTTGAAAAATTAATAAAAATTGGAGGAAAATATTTCACAGATATAAAATTGGTATTATTGACAAGGTAAAATTTTGAACTTTAAGATGGTATAAAAATATTTTTTGTGGAACAAATTGAGCCGAAGTTATTGCGGAACTAATTAACTGACTATTTAGTTAACTTTTGGGCTACGAAAAGTTAACAATAATCTTCCTCTTGTCTTAAATAATAAGTATGCAAAGTTTGGTTGAAACCAGTCCAGTTGTTTAGGAGGAAATGCGGAATATGCCCACATACATACATATCCCTATTCATACATACCCACAATGACTTTTATTTATATTAAGATGTGTTGTAATAATGCATTATTCAAAAAGGTGATACGAATAATAAGTCTGATTTGATTAGACGATGAGCTTCAAATCTCTTTGCGTTCAGACATTTTGCAGACCGATGCAATTATAATTTATTATGTATTCAATAATGATAAAAAATAGCTCTTTCTCAAATGAAATAAGACCATTTTGAATGATTGGAAAATTGATACTTATTGTATTCAATTTTGCTTTGAAAATTAAAAATACCTTCTACTTTTGAATTCTGTATATTGAAAAAGTTCCTTATATAGAGTTCACAGATATGTTTATTAAAAGATACTGAGTTATAGTTAGTAATAATTGCAGTTAAAATTTAATTAGTTAATTATATAAATTAGATTACAGTTAAAAATGTGTTAGTAGTATAAATAATCTTTATAAATACAAAGTTTGAAGCAAGCATTTGATTCAACCGAAATGAAGAAATTTTTCAACTATTTCTACTTTCCTAACAATGCAATGCTTTGTCAAAACTTAGACCAGTCATAATACTTTATTATCTTTTCATTTTCTTTTTTATAGCTTTTAAGTACAACTATAAACACACATTTTTTGAAGGAGCTTAGCCTTTGAAATCTTACGAAAACAAAGACGGAAGTCTTTAAAATCTTTCTATCTCGCTTTTTAAATCGACTTACACGCAATCACAGATATATAAATGTTTCTATTTTATCTCTAATCTTAAAGAAGACAAAAACCATCCAAGAAATCCTTAATGCCTCTTTCTCTACAACCGGGGAATAAGGCTCTACATTTGTAGAAGGAGCTCTACCAGAGGTACTGAAACAATTGTCTACATACGTAATGCATAAAACATGGATAGCGATTCCCTAGCGAATAGATGCAGAGGAAATGGCCCTTCTGTTACGAATCTTTTCGCTTACAATTGATAAGTTGGATGATCACACAAAACAGTACTGACCACTAAAGGTATAGGTCAGTTTCCTCCCCTTGGGGTAGGCTGGCACTTTGATATATGACTGCTTGTGGTTAGTGAGGATTATTTAAGGACCTTCCTAGATATATTACCATCGGAGAATAACATGGCTTTCGTTTCAAGCCACAAAAGCCTTAAATAATCTTTGAGACATAATTTACTGACACTCTTCAACTACAGTAGTAGAGTTTCTCTACTGTTTTGGCAAACGTTTATCAAAAGCTTGTTGCGTTAGTTTAAAAAAAATTTTATTCGAAAGATGCTAATAGATGTCATTCAGTCACAAGGAAATTAGAAAATAGACGTTATGTATTTTATTTAATTAAGGCTATTATAAAATTGAAAAAATTCTTACTTTTTATTATATAATTTTCAGATATAATCCCGATGTAAACGAAGAAAAGTTTCAAATATTAAACAAACTTTTTGGCAAAAGTAGTTCAGTATTAAGTACGAGAACTTTTTCAACGTAAAATTTAAAAATCATTTCATCTCCAAATATTATTGGTAGATGCTTTTATAAATGTTAGGATTTTAGTAAAATGTATATTGGGGAAACTATTCTTAACAAAAATGGAAGCTGTTATCTGTACGAAAGACACAAAAAATAAATTATTAAAGAATTTTTCAAAAAGTCTTAGGATACTTTAAGAGTTCACGAAATATGTTCACCAGTTTCATCTTAAATATAATATTAACATGCTAAAACCCATGTAGATGTGACGCTGGAGTTTGAATCACAAACGTAGCGAATTCAATTGTCTATGTCTTTAAAAGTATCTTAATATGTTATTGACGCTCATAAGTTTATTAAAATCACGTGAATCAAATTTTCTACTACATAAAGTAAATTCTTAGTTTTATATTATTCATACAACTCTCTTACCTCCAAAAACGTAAAAATCACGTCTCAAATATTCGTATAATTCGACAGAATAGGCTATCATAGAGGTTTTAGAAAAATAGCACTTTGTTTCGCTGAAAAGTTTGTGAACATTTGCAATAAAGCAAGTGTTGTTTATGAAGTGTGATGCGCTCTTTTGCGAATATATTAGCAGTTACTTGTAATCGTTGCTTTTAAAATAGTGGTTAAAATAACACCCCATGGATTTTATAAAAAAAGTTTATTCTCGCCTAAATTTGCAAGGTTCATTAAACGCGTTATAGACAGATTATCAGCCACTGTCAGAGAAAAATTAAGAGCCTTACCGTAATATTTATTTCTGAGTGAAGATTATGTGAACTTAAAACAATACAATAGATTTGTGACAATTTATTTCTGTTGAACATCAACTGAGTTAACTAAGTAGGTGAATATATGGGATTTAAACTACGATTTTAATGAATGAAAAAAATCGAGTAGAGAAAAAGTTTAAATCAAAATATTTTATAATCCCCCAAATTGCGTTATATGTGATGTTTCGTCTTTATCGGGAACTTTCGTGAAGAATATTAACAAAAAAGCAACCACACCTTTTTAAAAATGTCAGCTGAGCAAATGCCTGATAATAAATCACACGAATTAAGTGAAAAAAAAGCGCTCTACAAACGATCATTTACGATCTTTGGTATGCATACTTTGAAAATCCACCATTTAAGCATAGATAAAAAAAGAAGAAAAAAGATTCCAGATTTCCGCTTCCTCTTAAGGGCTATTCGAATAAATATTTTATAATTTGGCGGGATGAAATAATACGCTTGCGTGAGTTTTAATGTAGAAACAATGGAAAGGAAATTGTTGTAAGAGGTTTTATCCAAGTTTTTGTATTATACAGTCAATCAGGAGTAATTTTGCATCGGGAGTAATCTATTATACCCGAGCGTGAATTATGAGTATTATTAGTATGCAGCAGGCAACCCCCACAACTGCGGCACCGCTTTAAGACGGAGGGAGGTGGAAGCTTTATTAAAGGCCGAATAATGCCAAAAACACTGCACAAAGTTGATTACGTTGTGAGAACGTTGTCCAGACCAACATTAACACCGCCGTGTCGTGTTAGAAACCCATTTCTCATGTTTAAAGCATCCAATTTGATTACTTATGCAAATAGATAGCATTGTGTGTCTGTCCGCCTGTTCTCTTGACACGTACAAAGATTTCTGTAACAATATATAATAAAATCCAAATTATACGTAGCGTGATATTTGGCTTTAAGAACTGCAGGCATTTTAATGTTTAAAATTCGGTTCTCAAACAAGAGCTTACTTCCGACGCATATGTTACATGGAAGGAAGTATTATATCTTCTTTAGTGCATGAAAAATTCCCCAACCAGTTTAAGATATCTAATAACTAAACGAACGTGAATTTTATGCAATTTTTTTAGCATTTTGGAAAAACATGTCAGGAAAATTTTAAAAATATGTTGTACTAGTTTTGTTTAAATCCATCCAAAGAAATAAGACACCTGCTGAAATATTCCTATGAGAATAATGCCGAGTAAAATATTTTATAAAGACCAATATTACAATATATAAAAACTTTTAGGTGTTAGCATCTAACTTATAAAAGCTGTTAACTCATATTTTAATCCGGAAATGAATTCCGTTTATTTGTTTAGATTATGAATTCAAGATATTATATACGTATTTACATAAAATTAACGTAAATACATATGGTTTATGATTTTACTAATGAGAACAACAAATTTTGTTTCCTAAAATATTTCATTCATTTTTTTTTCAATTTCTTCATTTTCTTGCCGATAGAGTAAGTGATAATTTTAAAAGAAAATAATAATATGATTAATAATTTTCAGAGATAATAAATTTATAAGATATTATAAAACCTTTAACCTAACAAGAAATACTCTAGTTTTCCACTATCAGATTTTAACTTCTATATTCCTAGATTGTAGTTTTTCTCCAAATTCTATAAATAAGGTATAAATCTCTGTTTCATTTTAAACTTTCTGAATTAGTTTCTCTCACGAGTATAACAAATGAAAGGAAGAATTTATATTTTTTCTCTAATCAATTCGTCTATGTTGCAATTGAAAACTGATATTTTCATCTTTAATGATAATGCAAGCAAGTAAATCTGATGTACTTTTGACATCCTTAGTACTTTAAATGCTGAAAGTATCTTAGATCTACTTAAAGTGCATCATCATCCGGTACGAAATGATTCGTTTACAATTATACTTATATATATTTGCTTACATTATTTTCCAATCTGAAAGAATGCTTTTACATTCATTCTCACATTTACTTGCTTGCATTATCATCTGAAAAAAATTAGTTTTCTGCAATTGCTATTCTATGCAATTTTCTTCTCAAAGCTTCATGAGTTTGTGGAATCAACGGTCCCTCCAAAATATAATTTAATGAATGACAGTTCCGGATGTCATAAAAATAATTTTTAAATATTATTTAATGGATACCATTTTTCCAATCTTTTCTCAATTCGTTTTGAATGGTATCAAACCAATGCACACACTGTTATCAAGAATAAATTTTCTCATATTGTTGAGTAGTAAATTGATATAAAGATATAAACAGACTCCCCTTTCCATAATAGCGTATCGATAAGTAATCAAATTACATAGCATTAAAGAATAATATTTATCTATCGCAATAGCTAATTTAAGAAGCTTATAAATTCTAACATTTTTACATCTTCATTATGATTTTGATGTTCGCCATAAAAATAAAAATGATATAAAGCAAGAAAATTTTGACTTTTGGACACAGTGGTATTTTACTTCACATAATAGGATTTGCTTTAAATGCCATTGAAATGAGAGACAAAATAAATTTCAGATAGCAGAACTGACATCAAATGTTATAGAATGTCATCAATATGATTATTATCACTCAGATTGCGTTCCTCCAAAACGATATTTTTCATTGGGAAAATAACCATTTCCATGATATATCTGGGATACATTTAAGTAATTTAAAATGTAGAATCGCGAGCTCGAAGTTAATATTCCTGCTTGTTTGGGAAGAGAACTTTATTTGGAAAGTACTTAAGGACTCAAAAGACATTAAGTGGAATAGATTTTATAAAACAGATCTTTTATGCTTAATTCTGACCGTAAAACGCATCAATAACAGTTGAAACAACATCTACAATATCATCATCATCTTTACAATATGGGCAAGCAACTATACTTAACAAATTTTGAATTTTTGAGCATTAACTGTGAAATTTTTTCTGTCATTACCTACCGTAACAGAAAATGTTTATTTTACTGATCACAGTTAAGGGAATCTGTGCCTAAAAATTTTCATCATTTTATCTTGTTTGGAAATTTAATTTACACTCTAGTGAGTCAGATATTAAACTACCAAGTATCAATATGGAACCTTCAAATAATTTATTTCTCTACTTATGAACGTTTAGAAATTTCTCTATGTTTGTTTAGTTGGTTTACTCCTGCTTAAAGCAAGAAGCCTCGAAATTCAAATCCTGGCCATAACATTCACTTACATTGTATGTCTGGAAATTTTTTAAACAAACAATTCCTTGACGTTCTAATTCATAAGAACCTGTATGTAAAAATCTGTTAGTTTTATTTCACATTAATGCCAGCTGAATGAAAGCCAAATAAAATTTCAGGAACACATTTCTTATAAAATATATATTGAGGAAGGAAGATCTTATCATTAGCTTCCTAAGTTCCAGGTTCATCAGTGGGATCACCGAATCTTACGAACCAAAAAACGTCCCTTTTTCTTTCCCTCTAACGCCACAACTATTTCTTCATTTCTATCCCTTGACGAATAAAATAAACAGAAAAATAGGCAGTAATGGGCCAAATACAGAAGAAAGCAGTATGCTTTAGGAACAAGCTAGTTCCAAGCAATTTCTCCATTTCCTCATTTATGCTGCGTTTAAAATGATCACATAATATCACTCTGTTTTATTTTAATATTTCGAATGTTGACCGAAATTCTTTATGTGCATCTAACAGATTAATTACAATATTGAAATACAGAATAATGTGATGACAAAGAGGAATGTGGCATAAAACTTTCATTTGAAGCAATCAGGGCTACATCAGTTTATAAAAGCAAATCGGCATGTTATTGTTCTCACTAACATAGCTTTAAACAAATTAAAAACCAACCGATGCCTGGTAAACTGATTTCTTTCTATCTGTACCATTTGAAGTATATTTAATAGGAAAATACAGAATGTCGAAAGTTAGGGCATGTTTTTTTAATAAATGGTATTGGGATTTCGACTTAAATATTGTTATTGGTCATTCGTAAGAGTTCACAAAACCCTGAATTGTTTGTACGAAAAACATGCCCCCAATTAAAAATATTGAATAATGATTAAGATTTATCTTCAAATAATTTTTGTAACATTTTCTGGTCAAATTTTTCTCGTTTTAATAATTTATGTATTCCAGTTCCACTATCCAACTCTTTTATCCATACTCATTTCTTCCACCCAATAAGATCCATCTTCTATTCCATGCAACAATGACAAAAAGCCCTATCGACTTAGCTCCAACCTTCTTAAGATAGTAACTACAGACTAGCCTGTCGAAGGTTAGTCTTAGCACCTGAGGGATGCTAGCAATAAGGCGAGTGGCCTATCACCACACATGGTCTACAGGCCAAATCACATTACATGGTCGCCTGTCCATCACTGGATGGATTCCATCCGTCCTGCAGATGATCTATCAGCAGTAATCGCTGTCCGGCAGTGGAGATTTGCGGTTTAGGGCAGGGGGGAGAGACTGACGACCACTTTTGCGGCTAATGTAATAGGGTGTGTGGAGAAGAGGGAATGGTCAGTAATGGCAAGATGCTGGCACTTAAGTGGGTGATAGGTGGCACTTAGATGCCGAGATGCAGAGGATAAATGACGAGGAATATAGACGAAACGAGCAAGTTGCAAGAATGATCCACGAGGTGGACGGAGGGGCGAGCGTTTGACCGATGGCCGTCGTTTATTCAAAATTCCCGCTCAACTTTATTTCTTCGCATTTTTAGAGAGGGCGATGTGGGGATTCTAATATTTACATCTGAAGGGGTTTTGCATGCTTTTCGACTTTCGTTTCATTTATCTATTTATTTGGTATGCTAGTTTTAAAATAGGTAGAGCCCATTTTGTGGTGATTCCTGATTCATTCAAGGGTTTTAGCTTCTCAAAAGAAACTTTCGATGAAAAAATTGTGAAATTAAAATGAAAAGAGATCCTGAATTATAAGACTTTGCACATAATACTATCAGTTTAATGCATCGTTCTTAGTTAAATTAACATTCTGTTTGGTAGTCACACGAGATCTTTTATTAGGACGGACGTCGTGATTTTGAATTCTTGTCCGATTATGACCATAGTTGAGAAAGTACCTCACTATCAAAAATTGATTGCCACACCAAAATTAGGATTTCTGACCAAGTTTATCGCAGAGTACGGAGTATATCAGTAGATATAATATTATCCAATCGCACATACGTGAAGGATCTTCAGGAGATTCGGATCTCGAACCTACAATCTTTGACTCCGGAGTCGAAACTGAATCCCAAGGCAAACACGCCTTTTATTATGGAAAGTAACATGAAGAATTCATGTCAGTACATGTATATATTTCATGCATGTTTTTGAATCAATATTTTTTTTTTATCAAATTTAATTTTGTTCAAATTTTAGTTAGAGAATAATCGTCATTTCACTTAGAACACCATTTAACCCCTAAAGTCGCGCATTTTTTTTGCTGTCTAATAAGATGACCCCTCCTGTTTTGGAAAGGGGCTGTTGTTTTCATTCATCTAAGAAGGTATAGAATACTTGAGATGCTTGTGGATTCTAAATAATTTTTGTGTCAAATTATAAAACTAATTAATGATTAAATTTTAGTTTATAAGCATAAAATTGCGATAATTCGATGCACGTGAATATCACAGGCACGAGACTTAAGAGGTTAAACAGTTCTGTATACATAAACAGACTTAGGCCATTATCAGTGATAATTTATTCTTTTACATACACTGTAAGTTATCTAGTTTTAAACGTCATTTATTCCATTTATTATGAAGTAAAACACTTGGAATTAAAAATTTGTTTTAAGCTAATTATGCGTAAATATGCTAACGTACATAGGATCTTTACATCATTAAACACAAAAGTTTTTTTTGGGGGGATTTGTGTATACGTAAATAACACAATCATATTTATGAGTTCATTTTTCTTAAACGTTCAAAAGAAAACCAAAATAAATCCTGACATTACAAAGTTCATCTTGGTTGCAAAAACTTTGTAAACTATCGAAAAAACCTCTCCGAGCTAAAATGTTCTGTAGTGCTTATTTTATGTTATAAAACTTGCACCATATGATTAAAGTATTAAAACATTTGAATAAAAAATCTCGTGTAATTGTGTACAGAACAGTATGAAGTTTTATCTTTTACGAGCTCTCTTCTATGTCAGCCATTTATTTGAAAGAAAAATTCAGCTAATTATATTTATGATTAGTAGTGCTCTCAACATAATTCCGTTAATAAGTCATTGGTCAGAACAAGCACCTAGTTTGTAATTAATTAATGTAATTACGCTAGTAGCAGATGTGTCCTACAGTTTAAAAACATTTAATTACGTATAAATGTATCATTAGTTGGCAATTAGAAAGTTGAAGCATTGCAAAGAGGTCTATATAATGTCATCTGGTCTTAAAATTACTTAAATTAAAGTTCATATATTAGAAAATTATTGTCATTAACTTCTATAGGAATTGAACGTTCTTTCTTTTTAATTGATACATATTTAATGGCTCTAAAATGGATTAAAATCTATAAAATTTTGAAATATCCCTTACTCCTTTTAAAACGAGTCCCAGTCAAAGTTATCTGTTTTTATCGAAATTATATGAATGTTTTATCAGAATTTAGATCTGTTAGTTAATGTAATGTTATACCTTTTCTTGCATATAATATAATTAAAATACATGAATCGAAATTATTTAAAGCACTGCACGTAGGTTTCGTATATATTCCGTAGCTAAAAGTAGCCAGCATCATTCATGGTAAAATTAATAAGCAAAAACTTTTATGTGAAGCATTATTAACCATATTTTCATTTGGAAAATGAAATTTTTGTAATCGTAACTATAATTATTATTGAATTACTTCTTCAAATATTGTTTAACACAGTTAGGGAGAATTCAAAACGTTATACAATTATTTTGTTCTCTTATGAATAAAATCTATATTGAACATAATAAATAAGCATAAGCTTTCATATGTGTTTGCAAAACAGGTAGTCTTTATTATTTATTTCAAATGCAGATGTCTTTATAATAATTATCATTTGACATTGTTTTACATGAAAATGAAAACGTGATAAATGATCTTTTTAAAAAATGGATAAAAAGATACATTTCGAAGATTTGGATAGTTTCCAGATACATTGACACATTTGTTAACAACAAACTTTTGCAAAAACATTTCGTAAATATCACTGGCAAGTTTAAAGAGTACATACTTGATTATTTTATATATGGAAGAATATTATTTTTTATTTTGTCCCATATAAAATGTATAAATTAATTTTAGAGTAATCAGACAAAATAAACTTATTAAATATGATCAGTATTAAAAACAACCACTTTTGCTTGGAGAGCGTTTTTAACTTCAGATGGTATTTAAATCATCCACTGGATCCTATTTCTTCACAATTTCGTATTGTAACAAATTAATGAATTAAGCTATTCAGATTTTGAAGTCTTGTGTAAAATTTCATTAAAATATTTTCACTGATACCCACTGAAAGCAATAAATCAAGAATAATTAATGAGACACTTTTTAGATTAATTTTCTTTTTATTTCCGAATTTAATGAATCTGAAGTTGATAATATGCAATGATACATGAGAATGTAGATGAACATAAAAATTATGTATTTGTGCAGTGAAAATAAAAATGAAATAACTGCTGATCTATAATTTTTTTGTTTAAATGAAATATAACAAAGTTCTAAAAGTCAATAATGTTTCATAAAGAGTTCACAGTAGTTTTCGAAAATGCTTTTGATTGATTCGCCAAAACTTTAAAATTATAAAAACTGCTTGTTTTTAAATGCAAGAATTTTGATTCCAGTGGACAAAACAACATTAATTGCCTATGTGCTGCTTACAAAAAAAATCCAAAATTTGCGATACCCTATAAAACCAATGCATAATCTCCTATATTTAGATGAAAAATACAAAACACTAATATGCAACATTTTTGAATGAAAACGAAATACAAACTTTATAGTTATGGCATATTTTATGTTTACTGCACATAGATACCATTTAATTGAAAAGTCTTTTTTGTAGATAAAATGTTTATTTAATCAATTAAAAATGTTGAGATAGCATTTTCAATAAATTAATAACAATCAATAAGCCTGTTATGTTGCAGTGATTCTGCTCTTGCAACTTGTAACTTATTTCAAATTATCTGACTTCACTATAACACTCAAAACAATATAGCAATAATCATTTCAAATATAACAATAACTCACTTGAAATGAAGCATTCAGTTATCTCAGACCTCACACAGAGAGCTCAGCTTTACTAGCTTACGGTCATCAGGCTATTTTTGGCTCTCCTTTTCAATTTTACTCAAGAAAGCAACGCATCAGTGTGCGCATTTTTTAATTAGTGGCTGACATGCAGTTTCATATTAGAATGCATATTTAAGTGTCCTGTGGGCAAAGGCATTTATTGAAAACGTGTCCTATCTGCGAATATTCTTTCTGAATTTTTGAAACAAAGTATATTAGGCCGATTCTTAATGACTTCAGGGAGGTAGAAAAAAGGACATTAAGATGGTTAGAAAATGCTTACTAATGAATTGTGACGACTTAATGATAACTTGATGAAGTTGGTTAAGAAATTTTTTACTGTGTAAGTGTAACGGGAGTAAACGTTAGGTTATCTTCAAGAAATATTCTTTTAACATCGCATTCTTATATTTATTATTTTGTTTATTGGGTCCTTTCAAAGTAAAGATTATATTGCCCTAGTTCAGATACAAAATGAAAAAAATAGTGGTTAAAATATAAAGATTATTGTTCGAGAAAGGACAAAATTTAGTTTTTAATCTGAAGATTTGCAGTCATTGAATTGCTAAATTGATTATATTTGGTGCTCTTTCTTGAAGGAGCAAATTAATTTCGCTTAAGAATCAGCACATAGTTTATATACATACATGCCTATATAGTTCGTAATTCTTTAGCAGGATCTAATTTATAACTCCAAATCCATTGCTTCTTTAAATGAAATATTAATTCACGATTTCGCATCAAATTACACCAATGGAATTTCTATGTATAATCAGTGTTTTCTTATAATATATTATCCGCATTAATAGGAAGTTGCAGATTTCAAACATTTCATCAGACGGTTTTAATAAGATACACAAGGACAAAATACATAAAGTATGTATAAATATAGATTTTATACGCTATCAAAAATCGATTTGAAAATAATGTTTCGTGCTGCAATATCAAATGAATTAATTATTCATGACTGTTATATTATTACATTCATGAAAAATTAAAGTATATTAAATACCTTAATTCTAAAGTTCAAGTAATTATTTCGATGTAAGAAAACACATAAGGTCAGCAAATGCAATAGATAATTACTTTGAATCTTCATTGGTTAATGTATTTGCTCATATTATTGCGCAACACTCTTTTCAATAAATAAACAGTGAGAGAATAAATTCATTTAGCGATATACAGTTATAATGAAAAATTTAGGAAATTAATCAAATTTTAAATTGCTGCAAGTTGAAACAAAAATGCATTTTGAGATATTTTAATGATATTCAAACTTATCAAAAAATATGTTTCAAAAATTTTACGAATCTCAAAATGTAGCAAATATTTGATTTTATGAATTGTTGTTCGAAACTATCTTGTGTATTGCGTCTTAAAATATTTATTAGGTTACTTATCTATAACTACTAAATAATATTTTTAAAAATACATGAATTTGGAGTTTCTTTGAGAATGATAAATAGCACAGTAGCTTTCTAAAACCCCATTGTTTTCTAATCAGTTTGATAATCTACTATATATGAACTTCCACAAGTTAAACACAACATTGAAATTTAACCCCTTAACTGTTTGGAACGAGTGGAAAACGTGCATCAATTGTATCATATTTAAACTTTTTATTTAAAATTAAGTCATTCGTAGGCGTTATAATTCAATAGAAAAATGACAAGTAATTCATTAATACCTCAAGTGTGCCAATGATTCTTAGTAGAATCAATACGACAATACATTTCCAAAAGAGAAGGGGTCATCAAATTAGATAGTACAAAAAAAACTACACTGTTAAGGGATTAAATAAAAACATCAAGAATTTTTGTTACATTTGAAGTGCAAGGTAATATGTTTGCAAAAATTGTTGTTTACGAATAGTATCTTATCAATTTCTTTCTTACCTATGAGGTACTATATTAATTCACGACATACTTCGCTTTTATGTTATCGTGACAAACACGACAGCATCGTATATCAGCTTTATTTTGTACTTTGCATACAAAAATGAATCCTTGATTAATAACTAAAACCGAAGACTTGTCTCGAAACCACTAAAGTCATTTATGAAGATGACTTTTGTGTGTTATTCTCCCACAAGCATTACGTGTACGTGCAAAGACTATACACATTATTGATTCGGTTTTATTATCACGGAAAGCTTCTCTGCATATGGCCTCATATAGTATCCTACTGTCAGTGGGACTGGCCGATTATTTGTGAGACACTATCTACACGTAATTCATTCGGCCTCTCCACGTGAATCTTTAAGCTAAATTGTATATTCTAGGCTCGTATTTACCATATAATGGAAGTAATTTATGAGGGTAAGATAGAAGTAACACTATCTAAATATAAGCAGAAAATAATTACATTCAGTGAGGTATCATAATTAGATAAGGACTATCAAAATAAGCATAATTCTCATGTATAGATATAATATGTCAGTGTCAGCATAACGTCGCATGCTTTCTTCATGCATGAATAAACGGTTATCCACAATAAAAATTTGGTGCTTTAAAGATAAATGATCAAGAGATTAATAATTATATTTAAATACATAATGAAAATTAAAAGTTACTTTCCTTCGGATGTTTATTATTTCAAATTCAAATATTCATTAACTGGCCTACGTCACTATCATGGATTAAACTTAAAAGAAATAAAAAAGTAAATTTATAATTACTATGATTTATATTGAAGTTAAAGAAAATATTTCATATGAAAATGTATTTACAATGATAGCAACATATCTCCAAAATAATAAATGTTTCAACATCTTGCTGAAAGAAGTTTGCTTTTTACAAAATTTTGTTTATAATGATTTTTTATATTTTTTAAGGTTTTCATCCACTTAACTAATTCAATATATAATTTCATAAAAATTTACAACCAGCCTTTTAGTCTATAAAGCATTTGATCCAAAAATACCGCAAAGATCCGAAATAATGTCAAGCTAGTCTAGACTATTTAGAAATATTGTATAAATTTTACATTAAAAATCAAATTATTTATTGAGGTCATCAAATATTGAAACAATATTAAAAACAAAATATGCGTGTAAATCCGATAATAAAATTAGTCTCAAAACTTTTAAATTAAAGCTTAGTAGAAACGAAGCAAATATGATGAAAACAAACAGCTACGTCTCAAATTCAATTTGTATTTGATGCACACTCTAGTCCATTTTCGTTCTTAATTTCCTGCAAAATGTACTTTAATGCTATGCATTTTATTAATTTTTCTGTCATTACTTCCGTATTTCAAAGAAAAGCGGTAGACAAATGTCTTTCCTTCCTTCAGTGCTTAAACTACTAATAATTAAGCTTACAACAATTCCTTTTTTAAAGTGAAAAAGATTCTTATTTCTTTTTTTCATTTTCTTTCTTTTTTTTTCTTTCTTTTCGTCCCCCAGCACATTGCATAGCAGCTAGCTGAAATAGCGAAACAAACAATTAACGAAAAGAAATTTTTGACTCTTGAATCCAATTTGCCAGCGTTGTTCAAACTAGAAAATTACGTTAACGCGACAAAAACAGTCTCCCCCTCCTCTTTTTTTTCTTATCAAACTGTTATTTTTTGTTTATTTTTATTTTTTTAAACCTTCTACCTCCGCCTCCAAGAATTTTTTTTAATCTTTTGTTATGCACAACTTGCTCGGAGTAGTTCTCTTATGGAATTTCTGGACTTGGGAACAATGCATAATCATTTTTTTAATTTATTTTTTTCATACAGTCAGTCATTTTTCGTCATGAGTTAAAGTGTCGCTACCATTTGTTTCTTAGTTCTTCCTTGAGTAGCAATCCAAACACGAGGCTAAACAATGGCTAAAAAAAAGTCTGAAAAAATCAGTAGCAGAAATTCGAAAGTGTATAAGAAACGTTAGCAGGATCCTTCTCTTGAAATATTAGACCTTTATTACTCTGAATATGCCAACACCGGAGTTGATGCACAACGTTCGTTCAGTGTTTGAAATCTTCTCGGTTAAAAGTAATGATTTAGCATATGAACTGAGTAGCATCTGAAAAATGCAGTTTTGCGAGCTCCCCTTGCTGAAAAAAAAACTCACTAAAATCTCTCTAAAAAAATAGAAAAAGATTTCGAGGGGTCGGAAAACTAAAAACACTAGATTGCCAGTAATTATCATTTCCCATCTTGCTACCAATGTTATTTTAAATGAATCTTCTTACTCTTATCGCAGGCTTTGGAATCGTTAGTAAATGAAAATCACCTAAAGCTCTTTCATAAAAACAGAAAGAAAAAATAATTTCCCCTTTTTTTCATCTTATTTGTATTCTGGTTCCACTATTTTTTTCCATCCCTTTCTAAAGCGTTTTCTTACTTTTCATTAGATTTTCATCATTGTGCTTTAAGGCAAAAGAAGGAAAAAAATTAAATGGTGTAATATAAAAAAATAAAAATCGAGAAATCAAATGAAATAGGATGAGTCTTAAGCTCTCCTCGAATATAATCTCTTAACTGATCTTATAAGGATACGTTTGTATTAATGGTTGTTTTCGCATTCACGTTTCACTAATGGCCCTCTTAGAAAAATTATAAAATTTAATTTAACTTATTTTTAATCCCATTTTTTCTTTTTCATAACCTAGTCATATTTAGTGGAAATGCTCGCTAACTGATTCCAATTCCGAAATGACTGGATCATTCAAGCAGATATTAAAACGATATAATGGGCTCCTTTTCTAAAGAGTTGATTGGATTCCAGCTGAAAGGTATACAGATTTTTATTATTTGTGATAAGTCTTTCAAATGGACGAATATCATCAAAATGCTCTGTTTATATTTGCCTTTCTAATGTAGTCAAAATAATTTTCTTTAGAAATAGGTTATCATTTTTCACATCTCCAAATGATTTTGTTTCAAGAATAGCAAATAAAAGCTTTTGATTCCGTATGAGGGATATTTTTGCTAGCATTTCTGATTAGTCTGACTTTACTTGTACTACTTGAAAATATAAATACCGACGATGGATCTTATGGGTAAATAAAATCACTAGATTTGTAATAAAGAAGCAAAAAAGAAATGAGGTATTACCCAATTTAGCATAACATATTGTACGATGATTTCACGATGTTCGATATTTTTGGCGCCGTACAATATCGTGAAGATATCGTAACACTTTTGTTGAGCATCTTGTACTATTAGGGTAAACCAAACACATACAGGTAATTAACATGAAAGTTATTTTGCAATGTTTCGAAATGTCTGATATTTTTCTTGTTAAGGTATTTTTTTCAATGCATGAATACTGATGCCATATTAGTTCCAGGAATCTTAAAAATACATTAATATTTTGTACCATTTCCTTTTCTGAAGAAATGTTTTGATGTATAATTTTTTTTGAAGTTTACGCTCGTACAAAAGATAATGCAGAACACAATTCATTCAAAGACGTGCTCCTTTTTCTTTCTGATAAACAATCCAATGGTCGCATCATTGAATGTTTGAATAATAAATTTTAAAGTAACGTTTAACAGAAAAACGATAAGTATTTTCAATTTGCTTCCTTTTAAAAACATAATACTACCGATTTTCGAAATGTATATTTCAATATAAAAATTATAATGTTTTCTAAAATGTAATTAAATAATGTTCAAAATATGCGCAGTAACTTTCAGTGTATCTATAAAACAAATATAAATGCCATATTTAATTATAAATCTACACATCTACCTTAAAATATGCTTCTCATGTTGAGCAAACTTATTAATTACCACTGTTATATAACTCTAATATTTTACTTTTATTCCCACACTCCTATGCTATACAAACAATTTAAATGATTTAAACTGTTGTCCCAAGCAGCGTTTAAAATTCGGATATTCATGGCCTTTGTTCTTAAAACGCTGACTACAATTATCCAAGACAGTTAAACACATTACCAGACTCAGACAAAAGCCAGTTCCAGTAAGGCTTGTAGCTCAGTTTTGACGATTCCATTCCATGCGATTGATAATATGGAAGGCAGAAGAAGACCACTGACTATTTGATTAAACAACAGGGCTTGATCTCCCGCAGAAGGTAATTATCCTATTTCATCTTGACTGAGTTTCAGTTAGGGTCAATTTTAAGCAGGAGAAAGCAGCTGCTCGCTGCTAAAGCAATGGCTCTCTGCAAATTACTTGCGAAAACTACGTTTCTCTGCTATGTGTTTGCGTAAATATTCGTACTGGATAAACATTAAACTAATCAGGAGGGTATCACTGGTTGCCTTTACCAACTGTTGTTACAATTCAAATTTTATATTAAAGGCTTGCGCTTGGTGTTAAATATGAGATGAAGCGTTCAAATATTTTTAGGTAATAAATTCCCGCATTAATAAGTATTAAGCTAACAGAGTTATTTGTTAAATCATAAATATGAATACAAGTAGATTTAGATATTGGAATAGTTCGTACCTCGTTTGTATCAAGCCCTTAAATGGTCAAAATTTTATTGTGCGTTAATTTTACTTTTCTAGGGCAAGGATATGACTAGAAAATTTTAAATGGGTTTAAAAAATTGTTTTGATTATATTTTTAATTTTTAAATATTTACATTAAATTAGTTAATGCGATTATTAAACGTTTTAATTACATTTTCTCTAGTAAAATATTTAATACTTAAAAAATGGAAAGTCAATGGTTAAACATTATGCATATGATTATAATTTTCTTATCCTTTGAGATATTTAAACATCCTAAATTCAGGAATAGAAATTAGATTAGAATCTGTATGTTTAGAGTTTATACCAATAATTAAAATTAAGTTACTTTAAAAATTGAATTCTACATTCTGGATAATTTATCAAAAAATCACTTTGCTAAATAATTAAATTTTTTGAAACCTTTTCTCAAGATTAAACTCGAATTTTCTTTATATTAGGTGAAAGTATTTCTCATTCTGATGTACGTAATTTTACAAGTATGTGGGAAATTGAATGAAATATTATCCAAGAAAATCTAGCAAAAATGTTAATAACTGAAAGGCTTTGATGTTGAAAAATTTCCGACATGGAGTATAACGAAGAATATGTTCCATTTTTTATCAATTAATTTAATTCACAGCTAAAATATAATCTGATAGTAGATTTTTCTCATTTTGTTTTGTAAACTGACTTTCGTCTCTATAATTGCACGATGGACAACCAAAGACTGCTCTCATTGCCATTTTTAATTAGATTAAACAAAAGTTAGTAACATAAATGTGACAAACCTAAACGAAAATCGAATTCTCAACTCGATATTTCCACGTTGCAATACAAATAATTAAAGGTCACCCTCCGTAAATTTTCTCAATCCACTCCCTTTCTTCTACTGCCAGTTCACATACTCTTCTTTACGGAGAGAGAGATATTACTCAGGCATCCTACAATCTCACATGTAAAAGTTTTTGACGAAATATTTTCCTACGCTACAACATTTAGTGGCAAAAAAACTTCCTCTCAATCATGGACAGCATAAAAATTTGAGTTTCATGAAATAAACGCTGAAATCTTTTTTCTTATGAATTTGTATTTAATCATCAAAATTTCGTTTTTGTTATATAATTAATATTTCGTTTCCGCTTGAGATATCTTTTTTTTCAAATTTCTGATTCTGGTTCATCCTCTACCTCTCCCATTTATATAACGCTTGTTTCCGTGCGTTGCAGGTAAAATTTGATACAAAGAATAATTTGTCTTAAAATTACAAAGCATGCAATTAAAACAGAAGAAAAACTATTTTATAGAAAAGACAGAAAAAGAAGGAAATTTCAAAAGGAGACAGCTGCTTATGTTATTTCATGATTCCCAAGATATGATGATTTCTTACAGGCATTTATCATCAGTGTTTCATTTTTTTATCCTGTTAGTAGAACTGACTATCATAATAAATTTGTTACAAAAGACAAAAATATAAGATTATGCTTCATTTCAAAATTTGGCAAATATTGTAACGAAGCATCGTGGAAGACATTGAAATTAGCTTATCGTTATCATGATATTTACTAACTACTATTCACGAACAAAAAATAATTGCGAACGCAATATTTTTGAATTTTCTTCATAAAATTAAAACCTCCAATTTAAAAGTTTACTATATTTATAAAAATTGGTTTTCATACCTATAATTAGAACAAATACAAATCAAGGACCAGACATGCATCAAGCAGTAGAGAAAAACATATGCCCAACACGGGATTATGTCTGATACGAATCTAAATTTTCTGAAAATTATTGAAAAAAATAGTTACTTCTATCATTAAATGACCATGGCCCGAATTCTACTTTTTAGCTCGAAATATTGTTTCCTCAACAGACAGAAATAGTATTCGTATATAAATATTTAGAGAAATTCTTAAGAATGAATTTCTGACTGAACACCATTTAGGGACCAACATCTCACGGTGAATCGAAGAAATGCTCGGAAGAATACGCATTAATTAAATATTCATCTCTTTTTGAGTCTTATTAAATAAATTCCGAAAACTCCTTCTTCCTAAATTTTGCATTTAATCATCAGAATTTCGGTTTAGTCAAACAATTATTTTTTTATACTCAGAATATCCTCTTTTTCAAAAATACGGATTCTGATTTGTCTTCTCCTTCCCCAACTACATGAAGCGTGTTTCCGTGTAACCCAGGACAAACTTGATACAAAGAATAATTTGTCTTAATGTTGCAAAGTAGGCAATTAAAAGAGAAGAAAAAATATCCTTTACGGAAAAGGAAGAAGAAGAAGAAGAAGGAGAGAAAAAAAGAAGGAAAATCCTGAACGAGACAGCTGCTTGGATTATTTCGTGATTCCCAAGGAATGATGGATTTCTTGCAGCCATCTACTATCAATGTTTTCTTTTCTTATTCTCGGTCTTGCGTTCGCTGCTTTCGAGAATTGTCCTTAATGGAAATCAGAGCAGAATTTTTGCACCAATCAAAAGCCCTTCAAGACAGAGGAAACAATTTCAGATGGAGAAAACCAAACAAGGTTTAAAGATGACTTAAGGATTCCATTCAATGTATATCATTTCGATGACAAGGATGGGGGAGCATTGTTAGGTTTAAAACCTCAGTTGAAATCTAATAAAGGCTTTTCTTTGTGATATTCTGTTCGGCATAAACTTTGCAGTTTAATTTTTAAAAAATATAAATAGCTTTAAATCCCAGCACGCAGAGTTCGTAAAAATGATATGCTTTTATAAACAGACTTTATTTCGCAAAACAAGGATTATTGTTTTTTGAGATCAAGTTTTCATTTCAAAGACATTTTAAAGAGCGTTTTTTCATGAAGGAAGTTTTTTCTGAAGGATTTTAAATGCATTCATGATAAGTAAAAATTGCATAGAAATATATTCCATTTGTCTTACATTTAAAATTATGAAGACCGTTTTTCAAATATAATACAATGAGTGCTCACAACAAAGTGAATAAATAAATAAATAAATGCTAATCATAATTTATGTGGAAGAAAACTTACCTCGTATTGGAGAATGCAACATTATTTAGATTTTTTTAACACTTTGTTCGAAGGCAGTGATTGTTTACTAACAAACATTATCAGTGTTAATCAATCATACTTTCAAACATTGATGGTGTTAGAAAGGACAAAATTCATTTTATCCGTTGTATTTTCAATAATATAATATTATCTAAGCTATTTTTAATTTTGTCAAGAGAGCCTGAATATATTTGAGATCTTATATTCTAAATCATTTAAATTTGAATAATTAAGAAATTTTACTTTATACAACGCTTTAAATCTAAAATCACAAAATTAATAATTATATTTAAAGCACCCAACTCAACTTTTCCTACAACAAACTAACCAACTCTTCTTAAATAAATGAAAATCAATATTTAAAAAATAATTCCTACAGAAAGCGTTGATCTAAAACTTTCATTATCAGAAATCTCAAAATTTCAGTTCACCGAATTGTTACAGCAATATTCTTCAACGCGCTGAAAATTTTTAGTACGTTTCCATTGATATGGTTTAAAATGCTTTTAACGAGGAAGGAAACACTTATGAAAGTTAAGCCATAAACATTTTATAGTCCATAAATTATAATGCTTTATCCTTATGTAATAGCTTTTCCCATGTTAACATAATGATTCCATGTTTTAATTTCAGAATTCATTATCAGAGAATAAGATTTTAAGTGTCCATTTTAATGAATTCCCTATTTATGTCGTATTATACCCTTCTCTAATAAACAAGAATTGTCACACATATCTAGTAAAAAAAATCTTTGCTAAAGCAAAGATAACTTTATGGTACAGAAATGTTTGAAAATTAGGTAAATTTTTTTCAATTCAGAAATAACCATTCATGTACAGATGCTTTAGAGAAACAGAAACTTATCATATTTTTTAAAGTTGGCAGACTAAATCTTATTCCATCTTTCAAAAAGTTGAAAAATATAAGAAATCAGTCTAATCGAAAAACATCATTTATTTTAAGGCTGAATGTCCATTGAATGAATAATTTAAAGGCCAAAAAATTGTTCATTGGAAGACCAAAATGAAAGTTATGGCATAAAGATTTTGTTATACATATATTAAAATGTTTCATAACTTTGTTATATTTTTTTAATATTAGGATAATAATTTAGTGTTTAATTTCACAACAATTCTACAAGAATTGCATAGATAATGCTTTGAGCATCATTTGGACGAATTCTCTACTTCTGTGCTACCTTATTCTTCAATAAAAACCAAGTATTGTCATTTAAGTGACATAACTTAGGTGCGTGAAGCCTTTTCAACAAAACACAAATTTTTCAATCCAGAAACCGGAAGACATGCAGAGAAGAAACCAGCAGAAACAAATAATATTTTTAAAGCTTACAAACTAAATCATGGTCCATCTTTCAAAGAAGAGAATTATCTCTTAGAAAAAAGATTATGTCTTTGTTATAGTTTTTCCATACTAGGGTAATAATTTCATAGCAACAATTGCATTAAAAAATATTAATCTTCCATCCAAATGATATCATTTGGATGAATTCTCTACTTTTGTGCTACCTTATCTCTACTAATAATAAAAGAGAAAGTCTGTGTGTGTGTCTGTGTATCTATTGGCTGTCTATAGAACATACCGTTGAACTTAGAGCTACCACATTTGGTACAGGTATGCTTTGGAGGGTGGGAATGTGCACCTAGGAGCCATTTCTTCAATTTTTTGTTCAAATTTTAATTATTTAAAAATTAAGCGAATTTTGGTCGTGTTGTCGTGAATAACTTCAGAAGTAATTAACGCTCGAAAATTATAATTATACCATTTTGAAGTGCGAATTTTCACCTTCCTAATGTTGTTAGTTTCAACTCTGTATATTATTTCAGCGAATTTTTTCGAAAAATCTTTTTGAAAGCATTATCTATTGCTCTGAAATCGGTGAAGGTCACTGAATGGATAAGACCCCTCGCCGACAAGGTCACGGAACGTTGCTTCCTCTAGGAGGGGAGATCGGTTGTCCCCTTTTTCCCCCTTCTTCGAAATGACATGGAAGCAATTCGCCTGTACCCGGGGTAGCATTCGGGGTGTACCGCGGTTGGCTTTAGCAAAAAGATTCACAGTTTAAACTTATTTTATGCGTAAACCAGGGGTGGCGCCATAGGGGAGACCGGGGGCGGCAGGGCCCCTTGTCGGGGATGTTATGCCCCCCCCCGTCGGGGAAAATTTTTGTACGGGGTATTCAACTGTAGTTGATAAATAATAATATGGTGGAAATTTGAGACCAATTTCAATACACTCTTCCCTCCCGTACAGCAGGTCGTGCCCCCTTGTCGGGGAGACCGGGCCCCCTGGCGGGAAATTGGCCCCCCCCCGTCGGAAAAACTCTAGCGCCATTCCTGGCGTAATCCATTTACATTCCATTTTGAAATGTGAAAAGTGACCTTTCCTCTGATATTAAACTTAATGCTATGCTACTCTTTTTTGAGGAATTTTATCAAACTTTTATTCCTGTTTCAAATTATACATGCTTTACCAATCCTTCAACAAACTCAATTAGAATACCACAATCAGAGCGCAACAGATAATGAAACATCAAATTAAAAAAGAATTGAAATAGCTTTTCGCTGTTATAAATGTTTTTATACATAAATTTACAATGTTTTCTGATTGCATATGATTGATGATGTTTTAAAGACTTATACCATTCTTATACCATTTTATCAAAATTAAAGGTCATTTCAAATTGTAACAACAATTTCAAATTAGTATTTCAACATAAGCAGCTAGAAATCTCATTATTTCTGTTATCTGAAATTTCATTTACGAACTAGAAACTTAGAACTTTGAATTTATGCATCTAAAGACGTTCTTTTTATACTATTTCATTCATATTGGAAGCATCTCTATTTCATTTTTGATTTTGAAACAAATGGTTTTATTTAAAAAAAACTAAACGAAAGATTCTTATTTTCATGACATTTTATGACATAAAATGACACTTTATTACGCTAAAAAAATTCAAAGTGTAAATAACTTCGTCGGATAAATAACTTTATTTACAAATTATTAACATTAAATAAACAATAACAATTATTTCAAACATCATGCATATGTTGCATTTTTTTATATAACTGAATCATTTTAAGTTATTAGCTCTAATATGGGTGAACCAGCTGGTCGCCGAACCAATAAAAACCAAGTATTGTCACTTCAGTGATATAACTTAGGTACAAGGAGACTTGGCAACAAAACACAAATTTTTCAATCCGGAAAGCAGCAGACATGCAGAAAAGCTTTTAGAGAAACAGAAACAAATCATATTTTTAAAGCTTACAAACTAAATCATGGTCCATCTTTCAAAGAAGAGTTTGAAAAATATGAGCAGCCAATCTATTTGATCGAGAATCATCAGTTATATCAAGACTGAAAGGCCATAGAATGATCCATTGAACTCGCTTTACTCTTCAGTAATTAGAAACTTTGACGATGTTTCAAACAGAGATTAATAATGGGCTGAAGATAATTCTTAGGAGAAAGTGCCATTAACAACAATCATGGTGACAGTCGCCAGAGGCCCACCAAACTTAGGATTTTCTCCCAAACTTTCGAAAAGGTAGCTTGCTTTTCATTTTTCAGTGCTTCCATTTCTATGGAACACTTTTAAGGTTTGCTTAAAGAAAGAGAGTACTAATGTACTGATGTCTATCGATAGCCCAAGTGTTTTTGCGAGTACGAAAATAAAATGGCAATATTCCTGCTCATTTTTCATATATAAATATATATAGCATCATAGATTTGTTTTAGAAAAGTAATTTTTAAGTATTTTTTGAAATTTATTGATTAAAGAAATTCATCGACAACATAACGGCAATGAATTATAACACAAAAAATACAATTTTATCTGCCTAATGGGAGTTCGGACTTGAGTAGTTTCTAAATGGTCCTTTTCGATTATTAGTATCACCAGCATCTCCAATTTATTAGTTTTAAAACCCTTTGACCTGGTAATGTTTCAGAGTATTAACAAATGCAACTAATCAATGATTCCTCAGAAATCATTTTTTGTATTATTATTTTTTTCTATTATTACAATTTTTAATAAATTACCGGATATGTAAGTATTAAATCTCTATAACATAATTTTTGCATGCAAAAAAAATGTCCAGCGTGAAAATTTTACCTACCACAGTAAAGCATTAGCAACAGAATTTGAGACATTAACAACAGCCTTTAAAGCATAACTCGCAAATGTAGAAAACTTCAAGACATTATTTTATTTACATCAAAAAATTTATACTTAGTATTTGATAACTTCAAACTGTTTATAACATTATGAATATTACTTTTTTAATTTAAGAAAAAGAGGCGTTTCATTAATTATTTAATTAAAATCTGCGTCGAATATGAAAATTTAAAGAAAACTAATTTCTCTTAATTTATGATATAGAAGACAAATTCTATGGTGCTGCTGTAACTAAGGAAGGAAGTTCACTTTTGATATAATTTCATTCAACTTAATTATCTTATCAATTTTTTAAATGAATCTATCTATTGAGTAGGTTGAAAAAAATCACCTAATGTACACATTTTTCAATAATAAATTTAAATTTCAGAGATGCTGTTCATTCAAATGATGACATTTCACGAATTAAATTGTTATAAGGTAAATCCAAGTTTTCAACTTTATCATAAATCCAACTTGTCAATTTATCTTTTGCTTTAAAAGGGAAAATATTTTACTAGTGTAGGTCTAGTGTAGTCATTGAAAGGATACAATTCATAGTTAAATGTCGTTTAACTAAAAGTAACTGACTATTTAGTGCGAACTTTTGAAACATTTACTACAATTCCTACAGTGAGAATATCTTAATCCATGAATATGTACTGCATTATATTATGCTATACGTTGTAGTCATGTGTATCATACGAACGAAACATTTTCTCATATATGTTTTGCTAACAATAGGTTTGTTTTCCTAACCAATAGCTAAGGCTTCTCATTACTTAAAAATAAGGTTAGATAAAATTGAACCATTCTATTTTACATTCAGTCCTATTGTTTCTCATTCCTAAAGCTCCAATATTAAGAACCAGTCATTCATTGCTTCAAATATATTATTTTTTGAATTACATCACAATATTGAACATTAGATAGATATAAATCAACTTTGTATGTTTCAGGAATTATTTATTATCTCTTAATGCAAAAAAATGAAAAAAATCGTCTCTAAATTCCGTTAAGGAAAGCATTTTCATAAAAAAAATTATTGAGCAATTCTCATAAGTTTTTCCTTTTGAATGCAATTAAGTTTTTTAAAAAAAACGAACTTGTTTCGATCCTTGAGAGGAGAGCGTTTGATTTGATACTATTATATTTTATAAACTACGAGAGTTTTATTTGATACACTTATATTTTATAAACTACGAAGTTTTCTCTTTATTATATCTTCAAAGGCTATTGTGCAAGTCTTACTCTTCCATTTTTGAATTCAGTAATGAAAATAAGACTTGTTAAAGTAAATTGCACCAAAAAAAATTCTCAGCATAATTATTATTAAAATATTAGCAAGTGCTGAAATGTTTATATATTATTGATAATTTATGCAGGTTAATGGGTTGATTTGCTTAATTTAATTGAATAGGAAGAGTCTTAAATACGTAAAAACTAGATTAATCACCTCAAATATTAATTTTTTTTATCTAAACATTAGTGAAGCAATCTTTCAATGCACTTGATCTCGAACATTAGTGAAGCATATCTTTCA